>JBBPBX010050266.1:0-25049 GCA_038048925.1 Garcialebias charrua | reverse complement strand
GTGTGGGAACACAGTGATGATGTCATACCAGGTGTGTGGCTCTGGCAACTTCTCTGCTGATGAATCAGCTGATGGTGGAAATGACTGGAAAGTGTAGAAAAGATGAGCCTTTAAATAAAATGATGTGAATCTGTAAAAATTAAACAGTTGTGCTGGATTATAAACTGGACAGTCTGGGGCTGAACACCTCAATGTGTAACTGGCTGCTAGACTTCCTGACCGGGAGACCACAGACAGTGCGGGTCGGGAGTAACACATCTAGCACCATCACATTGAACACAGGGGCCCCACAAGGATGTGTGCTGAGCCCCCTTCTATTCACCCTGCTAACACACGACTGCACACCATCGTACAGCTCCAACCACTTCATCAAGTTTGCGGACGACACAACAGTGGTAGGTCTCATCAGCAACAACGATGAGACGGACTACAGGAACGAGGTGAGCCGCTTGGCCTTGTGGTGCGGACACAACAATCTCACTCTCAACGTGGAGAAGACAAAGGAGATTGTTGTGGACTTCAGGAAGAGGGATGCCCAACATGCCCCTCTGACCATCAACAGCACCGCAGTGGAGAGAGTAGACAGCACCAAGTTCCTGGGAGTGCACGTCTCAGAGGACCTGTCCTGGAGCAGGAACACTGCAGCACTGGCAAAGAAGGCTCACCAGCGTCTCTACTTTCTCCGCAAGCTGAAAAGGGCTGGAGCTTCAACCCCCATCATGAGCACCTTCTACAGAGGTGCCATAGAAAGTGTCCTGACCAGCTGCATCACTGTGTGGTTTGGTGCATGTACTGCATCCTGCCGCAAGAGCCTCCAGCGCATTGTGAGAGCAGCTGAGAAGATCGTGGGCACCTCCTTGCCCTCACTGCAGGACTTACACAGCAAACGCCTCACTCGGAAAGCCCTCTGCATGGCAGGTGATCCCACACACCCACTACACAGCTGCTTCAGACTGCTGCCATCAGGGAGGAGACTGAGGAGTCTCCAGGCTCGAACCAGCAGACTGAGAGACAGCTCTGTTCATCAGGCAGTCAGGATGCTAAACACTCTGCCTGCTCTGCCCCCCCTCCCATTTGAACTGCCTTAACACTAAAACTTTCTCACACATTATCACTCAACACAAAGTTTTTCACTAAACTCTCGGTCATGTGCTCATACAGTTTGCACTACTTCTCATACTTGCACTAATGTCTGTATTACATCACTGCCTATAATCATAATACTGTTTACATTCTCTGTTTACATTTATTAATACTGTTTACTTTTATTACTACTGCTTACATGTAATTACTACTGTTTACATTTACACTACTCTAATATCTACACCACTGCTGATACATATACAGTGTGCTCTGAACGGTCTTATTTAGGGATGCCCAATGTGCCTTACTGCATATGCCACTTTTTGCCTCTATAACAACATCAACTACTACCTCATACATATACTGTGTACATTAACTCATACGCTGCTTTGCCACTTTGCAAATGTCAATGCTAGAAACCTTTAGTTTATTTTAGTTATACTTTTTATACTCTTTTTTTATACTAGTATGCAAAAACTCAGGACAGTATTATGTTCATTAAATGTTTAATGTTTTAGTTTTAGAGTTGGTGTAAATTTTCATACTCTTATACCACTATGCAAAAACTCAGGACAGTGTTAGTTTTACTATTTTATGCTTATGTCTATTATTATATGTTTCAGTGTTTCAATGTTTAGATGTTTACTGTTGCACCGAGGGACTGAGAGAAACGCAATTTCGGTCCTGTGTATGTCCTGTACAGTACATATTGCAGATCTGACAATAAAGTTGACTTTGACTTTTGACTTTGACTTTGATTATCGACTGATCTGGGTCCAGTTACGTATGTTTCTGCTGGTGTCCCAGTTCAGGTTGGTGTCTGAGTCCAGGTTGGTGTCTGAGTCAAGGCTGGTGTCCCAGTTCAGGCTGGTGTCTGAGTCAAGGCTGGTGTCCCAGTCCAGGCTGGTGTCTGAGTCAAGGCTGGTGTCCCAGTCCAGGCTGGTGTCCCAGTCCAGGTTGGTGTCCCAGTCCAGGCTGGTATCCCAGTCCAGGCTGGTGTCCCAGTCCAGGTTGGTGTCTCAGTCCAGGCTGGTATCCCAGTCCAGGTTGGTTTCCCAGTCCAGGTTGGTGTCCTAGTCCAGGCTGGTATCCCAGTCCAGGCTGGTGTCCCAGTCCAGGTTGGTGTCCCAGTCCAGGTTGGTTTCCCAGTCCAGGCTGGTGTCTCAGTCCAGGCTGGTGTCCCAGTCCAGGCTGGTGTGCATCTTTTTGTGACTCCTGCTTTAATTGAATCAAACTCATAGATCATAAAATGTAACGTTGGTTATGTATTGTAACCCCAGATTCTATGAGTGTAAGCGTAGCCCTTTAAAGGCTGTCAATATTTGGGTTTAAAGGGTGGAGCAGGATATGGTCCATGCCTCACTGGGTCTGACCGAGGACCATAACAACATTCTGTCATCCGCCTAAACCTCCATCAAGCGTAATTACGCACCATTAATCCATGCAACTGGTGCATACTGAGTTACAGGCGTGCAAACCTCTGTGCCTGATCTTAGCTGAATGAATGTTTATTCATATCAGGCAAAAGAGAAATAGGAAAGGAACATTTCCAATGAAGGAGAAAGGATTTTTCCTGTAGAAGAAATATATATACAAAAACAACGTCCATCAAATAAAGACAGAAACAAAGCTGTGTTGTTTTGTCAATAAATGTTTTATTGTTGTTTTCCTTTCTTATTTTAATTTAATTTTAATTTTACAGTTGTTTGACTGAAAACAATCACTTTGCCATAACTCTGAGAACTGAATGTGTCAGTGAAGAGCTAGAGACATCTCGTAAATAAAAATGGATGAAGGGGGTCAGTGACGACCATGAGGCCGCAGAGCAGATGTCCTGCACAGAGACTCCTCTGTGCAGAGCTGTGGAGGTTGAAATCCCTCTGGTGGAATGAGCCCCGAGTCCTTCAGGAGGTTGGAGGCCAGAAGAACTGTAGGCATGCAAAATAGTTTCACATAACCAATGTGATAAACATTGGGAAGATAAAGGTTGACCCTGTGATCGTTCCCTGAGGTGTACAAACAATTGATCAGATTTTTGCACTGTGGCTGTGCGTGTCACATAACACCTGAGCGCGCGTACTGGGCAGAGCAGGTGCAATTGTTCCTCCTCCGTATTCTTGTGGGGAGGAGGACAGAACCCATCCAGCGTAATGACTCTGGACCTGAACAAACTTGTTATGCTTTTGGGTATAAAAGAAGGATTTGGCCGAAGTTCTGCTGAACTTCCGTCTCCTTGAATTCTGAGACAAGAAGGAGCGACGGACAGACCTGACAAGTCGCTCACTCTTTAAGCTGACGTCAGAACTAATAACAAGGCTGTTTTAAATGACAGATACTTCAAAAGTATCTGGCCCAAAGGCTCAAACGGATCTTTAATCATTGCACTGAGGATGCATACTAGGTCCCATTGTGGTGCCAGAGCGCGTGTCACTGGTCTAAGCCGGTGCGCACCTTTCAGAAACCGTTTTGTTAAAGGGTGATTGAAAACTGTTCTATCATTGAAAACCTTCATGACAGGAGGAAATCGCTGCAGCATAAGTTTTAAACAGGTGGCTGCATCGTTTAATCCACAGAGGTTACACCCTGCAGTTTGCAAAAACACCAACAAAATTCAACGGAGTGTTAGAAACAAAGTTAACATCTCCAGAACAAGGTGTAGCCCTCCAATCAGAATTGAAAGGGCTCCTAGAAAAAGACATGATCTCCAGAGCTCCTCCGGGAGAGGAGAAAACCGATTTTTACTCCCGGTACTTCCTGGTTCCAAAGAAATCAGGGGGGCTCAGACTAATCCTGGATTCATCAGCCTTCAACAAATTCATCATGGAATGCCCTTTCCACATGCCCACTGTAAAACGCGCGCTCAAATACGTGACACAAGGGGAGTGGTTTGTGTCAATAGATCTGAAGGATGCATATTTTCTAGGCATGTAACGGTTGTAGTTGGTGTACCGAACCGAAAAGGTACGGAGGTGGACCGAACCGAACGTGCTGTACCGAAACGGTTATTTTTTCACTCATTGAATGTTAATATGTGCGCCGCGGAACAAAATTTCCTGGGCGCGTTTCAGCACGGAGCTATTATCTCGCAGCACGCGCAGCATTAGCCGTTAGCTTCTCGCTGCGGTTTCCTGTTTGTTAACGTTATGGTTTTCTTGTTAAAAGACGAGCGCACAAAGCTGTGTGTGTGGACGTTTTTTCATGAAGACTGGATCTGCAGCAGCAACACGTCTAACGTGAACGCGCTGGAAACTACGTCATCAGAACGTGAACGAGCTGTTACAAAGTACGCTAACCACACAGCTGCATTTAAACAACTTCTACAAAGTGCGCTAACAACACAGCTGCATTTAAACAACTTCATCAGGTAATTTAGATGGGTCCAGATCAATAACACAAACTGTATGAGTTTTTAAAGCTCTGAATCTAAGTCTGAAAGTTTTTAATGCACAGTTGATCCTTGCTATGAGACATCCATCACGTCAACACTTAAGTCAAAAAGTTCAGCTCTTTATGAAAAAACTAAAACTGATGGTCAACAAGTCCTGGAGCTGATTTAAACCCTGCCCTGATGATGAGTGAGATATTCAACCGTTCAAGAGGTATTGTTATTTTATTATAATTATTATTTATAATTTATTATTATTTAAAATTATAATCTTATTAACTTATTTTTTTACCTCTGTGTTTTATTTCCAGTATTTCCAGTTACAGAGGTAGCTGCTCTCCTTCCACTTCAGGGAAATCCACCAGAGATCACCTGCTGCAGCTAAGAAGTGTGTGATGACTGAATTGAACTCTGGAACTGTTCCAGGACCAGTCCCACCAAGAAGAGGTTGTGAGTAATGAGGACAAATACAGCCACACTGGTGCTACTGGACAAAAACTTTATTAGTTAAGATTGTAAACAGTCTGTTGCTGCTTATTGTTCTGGTTCTGACTGTTATTGTATTCATTAAGATTTTTATTATTTTTAATATAATTTATTTATTGTAGAGTGCTGTTTATTTAAAATATCATCCAAATGGGTCACTTTTATTTATTACTACAATACAATACAAACATATTTTTGGCATATTTTCAAAATAAACATTTTGTAAGTCTTTATTTTGTCTTTTTTTTTTGTACCGAAAATAAACCGAAAATAAACCGAACCGAGCCCTCCTTGTAATTGAACCGAACCGAAATGTGATTTTAGCGTACCGTTACACCCCTAATATTTTCACATCCCAATAATAAACAAACAGGAGATTTCTCCGTTTTTCCTTTCAATGGACCTGTTATCAATACAACTGCCTCCCCTTCGGGTATGCACTAGCTCCACGCACCTTTTTAAAATGCATGGAAGCCGCCCTTCAACCACTTCGAACGAGAGGTATGAGAATCCTGTTTTATCTGGACGATCTTCTACTGTTATCTCGGTCCAGAAAAGAGGCAGAGACACAAACTGTTGTTCTAGTGAAACATCTGTCTCATCTGGGCTTCACCATAAACTGGGAGAAGAGCTCAGTGGCTCCGTCCCAACGAATCACATTCTTGGGAGTAAATTTAAATTCAGTGAGCATGACAGCTGTTCTGTCAGATCAGAGAATGGAATCTCTGACGTCACTACTCCAGCTTGTCCGGCCTCGCAGGACAGTAACAGCGCTGACAGTCATGAAATTATTAGGCATTATGTCAGCCGCGTATGTGGTCGTCCCGCTGGGGTTATTGTTTATGCGCTACCTGCAAAGATGGTTCAATCAACTGAAAATCGACCCTGTACGTCACAAACGGTGCCTGATCACCGTCCCACCATCTGTTAGGGCGGACCTGATCCACTGGGCAAAGTGACGTCATTCACGTCGGTGTTCACAGACGCGTCCCTCTCCAGCTGAGGAGGGACATGCCTGTCACAAACAGTAGGAGGGTTGTGGCCGGCTGGCATGTTTTTTCACATAAACGTACTAGAACTTCTTAAAGTACAGAAAGTTCTTAGACATTTTGCTCCACTGGTCCAGGACCATCACATAATGGTCCACACGGAGAACAGAACCACAGTAGCGTACATAAATCGCCAAGGGGGCGTGCGCTCAACCCAGCTGCTGAACACAACCAAGAAACTGATTTGTTGGACGCGCACTTAAGATCAATCAAAGCGATTTACATCCCAGGCGTTCTAAACAAAGGAGCAGATATAATAATAATCTTATTTGTATAGCACCTTCCTACAATGCCTTGCATTGACCAAGGTGCTTAATTATGTCAAGAGGAGGCCCTCTGAACAGGGATTGGTGCCTTCACCCAGATCTTATCTCACAAATCTGAAGCAGGTTTGGGAAAGCGGAAGTGGACCTGACGGCCACTCGAGAGAAATCTCAGTGCCCCTTGTTTTTCTCTCTAAACCCACAGGATTCCCCCCACAAGGGGTGAATGCGTTTGCCCACAAACCATGGCCAAAAACGCTAATTTATGCCTTCCCCCAGTTCCCCTGTTGCCAGCACTGCTGGAGAGGGTGAGGGAGGAGAAATTGACAATGATTCTGATCACTCCGGAACGTACAAACGCCCCATGGTTCCCGGTTCTGCAACAGCTGACGAGTCAATCGTGGAAGCTGCCATGGAGAGACGATGCGCTTCTGCAGGCAGGGGGAGCAATCAGGAGTTTTCTTATAATAAGTCAACATCTGTGGGTTTGGTGGCTAAACAAGAACGCTTTGAAAAATTCGGTTTTTCTAAAGACGTAATATGCACCATCCTGGGAACACGCGCAAAATTCACTACAGCTGTTTACGCTTCTAAATGGGCTGCTTTTCAACGATGGTGCCTAGAAAAGGAGGTAGATCCAATTTCATGTCCCCTGGGCTGCATCTTATCCTACCTGCAGCTGCTGTTGGACAGAAATTTAGCTTTCAGCACAATTAAAGTGCAATTTTGTTGCCACGCTGCACCTCGAGAGAGGGAACGCCTGAGTGTTTTGTCTCGTGAGTGATAATAAATGAGCCTCTACCGCTGCCAAGTGGGCAGTGCCCAAATTGACCCATGGGAGGCTGGCGTGAAAAGGGCTGTTTATCAGCCTCTGCGTAACGGTTCTTACAGTGTTCCCTGACTGTGCCCCGTTGTGCAGAGGAACCGGCGTTAACAGGTGAACAAATCAAACGCCTCTTTCGTGGAGGTTCGCTGTCGGTGTTCGCTTCAGTCTGATTGACAGGAGGCAGGGACAAGAAACCCCCGCATAAAGCTCTCGCTTTAAATGCAGGTTCATACATTTTAGCAGAGTATGTGAAGAAAGAAAAACCTCTGTCGTTTGTACAATATCCCATTGTCAAACATCTTACCACTCTGTGTCCCTTGACAGCTGTCAGCGCTCGTCTCATCTGACATGCGGGGAGGCGGGGCTGTTGGGTTCATGCCGGGTTCGCTGCGCGTAGCAGCACGGCTATCTGTTTGTGTAACATTATAACTAAACAGTTTCCCTTTTTGCTCACCTTTGAAAAGTTGCCTCAGGTCAACTTTCTTATTCATTGTGGGGGATTGGTTTACAAAAAACGGGAGAAATGAATTCAACATGTCTGAATGAAAAACTCCGCTTTTTGAGACAGGTTTTTTATTTTCACTTCAAAAACACTGCTCATTTTATCAAACACATCCCCAGCAAACCGTCATTTTTTAAACCGTCTTCTCCTTGTGTCCTGTGTCTGGTTCAACCATGAGGTCTGCTGTCGACCTCTGCCTTGAAAAGTCCCGGGTCTCTGGTGCACCTGGGACGTGTGTCCCCTGGGTGAAGCTGACGGAGGAGGTGCATGAAAAGTTGCAACGGCTCTGTTGCTGGCTGTAGGACCTGCTTTGATCCCGCCAGCGACCAGGTGCCCGGACAACGCGGGGGTCTGCTCGGGGGAGGGTGACGTGTTTACGCACCTGTTCCAAGGCCTCTGACGAGGACTGCAGCTGGTTGAAGACCGACTGAAAATGGGGGCCGAAAAGGCCCTCTGGGGACACAGGACCTTCGAGGAGTTCCTTTTTGATGTCCTCTGGGATGGATGGGGACAATTTCAGCCATATCTGTCTCTGTAACACTGTTGCCCAGGACGAGATACGGGCCAAGCACGTCGCAAGCGTTGCACAGAGGTTAGTGATCGTGTCCGCCGCTGTGCCGATCTTGTCCAGTTCTGTGGAGGGCGGTTCGTTTGCCTCCTTAGCGATGCTAAGGTCTAACAGTGCAATGTTATTTGTTGTTGCACCCACCTGGGACGAACACTGATGGATTTTTTCCATCAGCTTTGCGGTAAGCTGATCACTGAGGGATGGTGGAGTGATATGTCGGCCGACGTGTTTCGCTGCTCTCAAACTGAAGACAGCCAAAGAGCTGGGCTCTAGTGGGGGAACGGTGGGGAAGCCCTGGTCCGTGAGCCCTTGTACCTTGGTGATTGTCACGTAAGAGGTGACGGGGGCCCTCAACTTCAGGGGGTCGTTGGCTGAGCCCGGAAGTAGGGCGGACACGGCCGGGAAACAAGGCCAGACTGGGTCCGGGTACCCGCTGTGCTGGGCGGCAAACCTTCCCGCCAACAGGGTCGACGTGGTCTGAGCCGTCTCTTCGGGCACCTCCAGGCCGTACGCTCTCGTTGCCCTCCTGGTTATCTCTGGGAGAACGTGGAGCAGAGTGGATGACCCCTGGACGCTCGGGGGTGTGGGTGGCCATTGAAGGCGGCGCCGACTCAAAAACTCCGGGGGATGAAGCTCAACTGCTCGTTGTTTCAGCTTAGGAGCGGGGAGGCAGTACCGGGTCCAGACCTCCTGACAGGCAGGCTGGACCATAGCCGCTAGTTGTTTCAGCTCCATGGCGGGAAGACAGTGCCGGCACCTAAACTCCAAAAAGGCAGGTCGGGTCGCGGCTGCTAGCCGTTTCAGTTCCAGGGTAAAAAGGCGGTGCCGGCTCCAAGCCCCCAAAAAGGTAGGCTGGGTCGTGGCTGCTAGCGGTCTCCGTGTTGGAGGGGGACGTGTTTGCGAACTGCACTTCCAGCGTGTCCAAAAAATCTCAGAGCGAAGCGCCCCCCCCCCCTCAGTTGAAACTCATCCTCCTTGGAGGAAAAGAGCTCGAACCAGCGCTATTTCTCCTCAGCCGAGAAAAATTTGCAGGCCGGGCAGGAGAAACGCAAATCCAAGGCTTGTTGAGCATGTTCCGCTCCCAGACAGCTTTTGCAGAAAGCGTGCGGGTCCGTTGGAAGGATGTAACCCATCTGGCACACGGAGCACAGATGGATGGTCTTCATAGTTGTTGTTTTGTTAGAAGTCATCTTGTGTTCTTAGCGTTGGCTGAAGAAAAATGGGAACCAATCTCCAGTCTAGATACGGTTTTATAATGAACCGGGTGGTGCCCACAGCAAGTGGGTGTGGACTAGAAGTTTTCAGTGTTTTGGCGCGTTGTGCACGGGTAAACCCAAATAGCAACAGCTTTTAAAGGGCGTAGCTTACACGAAATAGAACGTATTTAGCCCCAACAAGGTGAAGGATGGTGGACCTCTCTGGTCCTGGTTCAAGTCTCTGGTGGATCTGAAATGTCTCAGTCCAGATTAATCATAATGTCAGCTCCTCTGTACTGAAGACTGTTCCTACACAGGCGGTCCACATGAAGGTCAAAGGTCATCTGACTGCAGGAAGTGTTTTAAACACTTCCTGTCCTAAAACACGTCATCTTTAGGTCAAATTATTAATCAGTTCAGCATTTCTTTTCACTGTTATGCCGACGATGCACAGCTTTATATCAGGACTGGAGCATCATCATCATCATCACCATTGTCATCTTGTCACATTATACACCAGCCTCACCAACATACTTACCGTATTTTTCGGATTATAGGTCGCACCTTTTTATGGTTTTTTCAAGGCTTGCGACCTATAATCCGATGCGACCTATTTATGGATTTTTTTCCATATTTTTAGACCAATTTTTGACTCAGATATCAGCCTTTTTCACTTTGCCAGAAAAATTGTGCAGTACCACTTTTGGCCACTAGGGACGCTGTGGCGCTGTGCATTACCACTTCCAGAGGAGTACACCGACCCAAGAAGAAGAAGAAGACCGTTTCCAGCTGCATGTGTCCCAAAATAAGCTCCTGTGCTCGGACTGACTGTGTGCCTGCTGGCCTGGATGTAGCTGTTAGCTGTGTTTCTTAGCTGGTTTATTTTGCAAGATAAGTCAAGAACCACTCAGCGGATTTTTCTGAAACTTACAGAATGGAATCACAGTGTGGACGTTTACAAGTGAGTACCGGTAGCTTTATTAGATGTTTGAGAAAAAAAAAACGATCTTTTAGCTTAGCTTTTTGTTAGCTCGTGGCTGTCGTTCTGTTTACCGGTATGTTAGAAATAGCTTCAAAACCACTCGGTGTATATTTTTTATGCTTACAGAGTTTAAATTATAAGACATGAATGTACGTAACGATGGTCTATAGCAAACATTTGACATAAAATTCGATTTTATATTAGTGTCAGAGGCGGACTGGTCTCGTGTTGGCTGATTAGTTTTTTATCGGTGTTACTTCTGTTAACGTCATAAATAGCTTCAAAACCACTCGGTGTATATTTATTTCTGCTTACAGAGTAATTATAAGGGTCCAATGTACTTAACTATGTCCTGGAGAAAACATTTGAGATGAGATTCGATTTTTTATTCGTGTTTTCAGAGACGGACTCGTCTCGTGTTTAGCTTCTGGCAGACATTAGCAGCAGAGCTAAACACTCGTGTATATTTATTTCTGCTTACAGAGTAATTATAAGGGTCCAATGTACTTAACTATGTCCTGGAGAAAACATTTGAGATGAGATGAGATTTTTTATTCGTGTTTTCAGAGACGGACTCGTCTCGTGTTTAGCTTCTGTTAGCTTCTGGCAGACATTAGCAGCATAGCTAAACACTCGGTCCATATTGTCGGGTTGTCTCAGCGGTCACGCGGCGCGTCAGCGGTGGATGACGCGTTACGTCGGCGGTGACGTAGGTGCGACCTATATTCCGGTGCGACCAATTTATGGATTTTTCCAATTTTTTGGCAATAATTGGACACTGCGACCTATATTCCGGTGCGACCAATAATCCGGAAAATACGGTAACTCTGCAGCTCCTCTGAAAACCCGGACTGTTTCCTTCTCCAACTCTGCACCCTGGTTCACTCCAGAACTCCGCTCCCTGAAAACCAAAGGTCGGCGGCTAGAGCGTCTTTATAAAAAGAGATTTAAAAAGTATCTCTCGTCTCACAACACGCCGACGGCTGACTTACCTCCTGAATTCAGCGTCTTTGATGTCTGTCGTTCCTTCGCTCGCCGCAACAGATGCCTTGTTGCTATCAATCATGACGCCAGCGATCAGTATCCATCTTGTCCCCCGGTGATGAACCAGAACCGAGGCTGCGTTAAACAGAACCTCCGCCCGCTCGCTCGAGCTGAGAGTGACGTAACTGGCTGCGTTCCAACCCGTGCAGCACTGTTTAACGCCAGATCGATCACAAATAAAACTTTTATATTAAGTGATTTGATCTCAACTCATCGTCTGGATCTGTTTTTGATTACTGAAACTTGGCAAAAAGCTGGAGACAACAGCTGCTTCTCTGAGCTTCTCCCAAATGGCTACGCCCACCTGAGCGCACCGCGTGGAGCAGGAAGAGGGGGAGGGCTCGCTGCAGTCTTCAATGAGGCGTTCAAATACCGTTTGTTGCCTCAGAAAAACTACACCAGTTTTGAAAGCATGCTTTTTGTGCTGGAATCTGCTAAACCTCTCCTGTGTGGCCTCTTTTATAGGCCCCCTCAATTCAATAAAAACTTTCTCAGTGAGTTTTCTGAACTACTGGCTGACCTACTGCCAAAGTTTGACTCTTGGCTTTTCTGTGGAGACTTCAACGTGCACACCTGCTGCCCAAGTAATCAGCTTGGATGTGAGTTTCAGGACCTCCTGGACTCTTTCAACCTGTCGCAGTCGGTCTCGGGGGCCACACACAGCCAGGGTCATACACTGGATTTAATTATCTCCCACGGCCTTCAAATACCTGCTGTGGAGATCCTGGACACCTGTATTTCAGACCATTTTCCCATATTATTTGAATTTTTCACCTCTCCTGCACCGAAGGCTATTCTCCCAGCACGTTTCTGCCGCTCCATCACCCCATCCACTCCAAGTCAGTTCACTGATGCCTTTAAGAGCACTGAATTTTGCTCTGCTGTCAGCCTGGACCCATCTCTACATCCTGAGGACTTCATCACCTCCTTCCATCACACCTGCACAACGATCTTGGACTCCATCGCTCCTCTCAAACAGGCATCTTCAAAGAACAAACCACCCCCATGGCTCAACGAAACGACGCGAGCTCTTCGACAACGTTGCAGAAAAGCAGAGCGAAAATGGAAGCGCGACCGGCTTCATGTATCTCAGGGAATACTGAGAGACTGTCTCTGTGAGTATCATAATGCTGTGAAACAGGCCAAATCACAGTACCTCTCCAATTTAATCTCCACCAGCTCCAACCGGCCGAGGACGCTTTTCAGCACACTCCAGTCTGTTATCAATCCATCTGTCAATGTTCTGAAAACTGCCACACAGTCTACCTGTGACGACTTTCAGAGCTATTTTGTCAACAAAATAGACTCTATCAGGCAGAACATTGTCAGCCCATCAAACATTGTCCAATCATGTGCGTCTGCAATAACCACTGCTGTTTTTGACCAATTTGACCTGGTCTCACTGCCTCACCTCACCAAGGTGGTTCAGCAGATGAAACCAACTAACTGTTCTCTGGACATCATTCCCTCTAAAATGTTCAAACAATCCTTTGATGTAATTGGTCCTTGTGTTTTGTCATTTATTAACAGCTGTCTATCTTCAGGTTTTGTGCCATCTGCTTTCAAACACGCTGTGGTCAGGCCTCTTCTCAAAAAACCAGGCCTAGATCCTACAGCTCTCTCTAATTTCAGACCAGTTTCCCATCTGTCATTTCTATCAAAGGTCCTAGAAAAGATTGTTTTTATTCAACTTCAATCTTTTCTAGAACTCAACAACCTGTTTGAAAAATTTCAGTCAGGTTTTCGAGCTCGTCACAGCACTGAATCTGCACTGCTCAAAGTACAGAATGACATTCTTCTGTCCCTGGATGCAAAAAACCCTGCTCTGCTGGTGATGTTAGACCTCTCAGCAGCTTTTGACACCGTCGACCATCAGGTACTAATCAACCGCTTGTCTCAGCAGGTTGGCCTCCAGGGAGCTGTGCTTGAGTGGTTCAAATCTTACCTGTCTGGGAGAACTTTTTCTGTCATGATAGGCGATCTGTCCTCCTCTTCATCAACCCCTCTGACCTCTGGCGTACCACAGGGATCTATTCTAGGGCCAGTCCTCTTCTCTCTTTACATGCTGCCATTAGGATCAATCATTGCACGTCATAACCTGTCTTTTCACATGTATGCAGACGATTTACAAATCTATCTGCCAGTCACTCCCAACCCCTCACCCAGTTCAAACACTCTTGTCAACTGCTTAAATGACATTAAGCACTGGCTCTCTCAAAACTTCCTCCACCTAAACACAGATAAAACTGAATGCATTTTATTTGGTGCACCTGATGACACCAGCAACATCCTTCCCAGTCCCAGTGTTGGTTTTCCCCTCCCCCACTTCAACCCGGTGGTCAGAAATCTTGGAGTGCAGCTTGACTCCAACTTAAAGTTTGATAAACAGATCAGTTCTGTTGTCAAGACCAGCTTCTTTCAGCTCCGTCTGCTCTCCAAAGTCAAGTCATTTCTCAGCCGTGGTGATCTGGAGAAGGCCATCCATGCCTTTGTGACCTCCAGACTTGATTATTGTAATGCTTTGTATGTTGGTATTAATCAATCCTCCATCTCCCGTTTACAGCTTGTACAGAACTCTGCCGCGCGCTTTTTGACCAACACACGAAAATATGAACACATCACTCCTGTCCTGTCCTCTCTACACTGGCTCCCGGTTCAGTTCAGGATACAGTTCAAGCTGCTGCTGTTTGTTTTCAAAGCTCTGAATGGACTTGCTCCTCTGTACATCTCAGAACTTTTGAAAGTCCATCAGCCCGGCAGAGATTTACGCTCTGCCAGTCAACACCTGCTGGAGGTGCCTCGCTCAAGGTACAAACAATGGGGAGACCGGTCATTTTCTGTTGCCGGCCCAAAAGCCTGGAACAGTCTCCCCCTTGAGCTGCGTGCCACCTCTGATCTGACTCTGTTCAAAACCAGACTGAAGACCCACTTGTTCAAAAAAGCTTTCAGTGTGTAACTTTTATTACTTTTGGTATTTTAATATGTAGCATTTTTTATTTCCATTGCCTTTTTATTTCCACTTGTTCAAAAAAGCTTTCAGTGTGTAACTTTTATTACTTGTGTTATTTTAGTATGTAGCATTTTTTATTTCCATTGCCTTCTTTTATTGCTGTTGTTTCTTATTCTATTTTCATTGATTTATTGTTCCAGTTTATTCATCTTTTTATCCTGTTAAGCACCTTGGTCAATGCAAGGCATTGTAGGAAGGTGCTATACAAATAAAGTTTATTATTATTATTATAAAAAATCCGGTCTCACAATTCACAAGGAACTTTATGTAAACCACCTCATCCATTACAAGAACAGTATTTCTCAAGCCAAATCCAGCTACTTCTCTGACATCATCAGTTCTAATGTTGGTAATTCAAAGACCCTCATTCACGAACCGTTCACAGATTTGTTCTTAAACTGTGCGTACGAGTGATTTAGGATCATTTGTGGCATTCAACAATGTTTTCGTATCCTAAGATTTTTTTCAGATACGAACAAAATTTACGAGTGGTCCGGACCTGTCGTATATTTTAGGAGCGTCAGTCTGCTGTCATCCAGACGGAATTTCCCCACTAATAACTTCATATTTCGTTATTTAGAAAATATTTTGGGTTTAAAAAAATCACGCACCATAATTATTCTTGACAATAGGTTATTCTGTTTGAATTAGAATTATAATTTTAAGTTTAATTTGTCTGGTGTGTCGCGCAGGCTTCAGTGAGTCGTGCGCTCCCCTTGGTCATCAAAGCCCTCCTCATATTAACACCCAGGTACATAAAATTCCCATACACCGCCGCAGAACAAGTACGAATTAAGACTGATTTTCATGCTATTGCTGGACTGCTGTGCCAAACACCATCGGAGCAATAGATTATTATATCTGATTCGAAATATAACCTGCAGAATGTGGTTGCGCGATGACCAGGAGGAGCGCGCATGACTCATTTGTGCTGCAAAACATGTTGGCACGCGCGCAGCATGGCATTTATTTTCCATCCATCTCAGTAACGCAGACTTTTCCTTGATCTCCTCCTGTCCGTGCTGCGGCGAGACGTTTGTTTGAAGCCATTTTCAGATCAAACCATTTATTCTTGATTTCTGATACTGTACGACCCACGGGACACACAACATATGCACTACAATATGAAGTTAACTGTAGTTTCGAGACATTTTAAAATGCTTCTGTTCAAAAACACATCCGACACTTGCGGGGGGGTGGGGGGTAGCGGTGCGCCACAGCTCTTCTGAATAAGTGAAACTACACAGTTGTTTACACTAAAATTAAAAATATTTGACCATCCGACACCTGCGGGGGGGGTGGGGGGTAGCGGTGCGCCACAGCGCGACTGAGAGCAGATCTCCGAACGCGTGAAGTTCCTCCTTTTACTTCTTGAGTTTGAATGAATGGACACTTCCTGCTGTCAAAAGGCAGGAAACGTGGCCTTATATGGTGTTTTGAGGGGTGGGAATTATGTAAATGACCTCTCCGCGAGCACGCGCAGGTTGATAGAACAGGTGGGATTCATTAAATTTACGCAGCCATTTACACACTTTTCTTGAGGATAGAAGAGTTTGTTGAATCTGACGTGGCATGTTCGTACGAACGCTTCGTACGAACAAAAGTAGGAGAAATTTAGGATAAAAATATCAACGTTCGTGCATGAGGGACTTTGTTTAAAAAAACGAATAAAATTAGGTTTCTGGAAAAATATATATAAATTGGTTTGTTTCAAAATTTATGAATGGTAAAGTATGATGAGTTATTTATTGTGTAACTTTTGTTGTTGATTAGTGAATTGATTGTTTGAATTAATTTTGTTAAAAAAGGGGCAGACATAATAAGATTTTATCTTCTTCTGCTTCCTTTCATTTCATGTAATGTTTGATTTTTTTATTTACATGGAATTGTAAATATTTTTTGTGTCTTTTTTTTATTTGAAATTTGAAATGAATAAAGAATTTAAATAAAATAAAATGTAAGTTTTGTGTGGGTGGCTCAAATCGTGTATATATATTGTTTTTTGTTTCTGAAGAGTGACTGCGTTCGGTCCCTAAGCGAACCATGACGTCTCTGAGTAGGGGCGACTTAGCGTGGCTGCCCGAAATCAGACTCCATGAAGCGGACTGACGAGAGCAACGCACCCCTGAAGCCACGGAGCTCGAATATCCAACGTCCAACTTAAAACAAACTTTACCGCGGTGACCTTTGCGCAAAGTACAGGGTAAAATGGTTTTATTTTGAAAGTCTCTTGGCGGAAGTGTTGCCTTCGTAGTTCCTCCCAGTCAGGACTCGGAGGCTGACAGTGGACTTGATGAGTGGTCAGCTTCACTCAGCTGACATGATGCTGCCAGTACACGCTGCTGCCGGCGGCGGGTTCCTGCCAGGGTTGCCAGATCTCCAGACCGAAAGAAGCGATCAGCTCCTTCAAAACAAGCACAAACAAGCGACTCGCTCTTTCAAAAAAAGCCCAAAAAAAGCACCCCATCCCATTGTGTAAAAAAAGGCAGTTTTAAACAGTATAAACATATTTATTATGGCATTACATATAACAAGCAAAATTATACATTAAAGAACGTATTCAGTCTAAAAAATAAAAATACATTTTGCATTTTTCTCCCATCTGTGGTCGTGGTCAGATCCAGTCTTGAAGAGCACGCTCTTTCTCCCAATCTTTATTATATTTTTTTCCATATTTACCCCACTTAGAGCTCATATTAGCGTTGTCTTGTCTAGACATTTCACTAAATTCTTTAGTTTGTAGCAGGTCGCTTTTGTAAATGAGCCCTCGAGGCTCAATGATTTGATTTGATTTGATTTGATGTTTATTCATTCATTTTAAAAGAACAATACAAGACAGTTTCATCAGATACAAGATTACAAGTAGGATAAAATGAAGGGAGCAGAAAGAAGATGAAATCTTATTATATCTGCCCCTATTTCACAGTTTGTTCAACCAATGATAACTTTCAAGCAACATCACAGAATGAATAGTTCTACCTATTTTCCTAACTGTAATACACAAACTACATCACAAAATGAATAATTCTACTTAATTTTCTTGACTGTAAAACATAAACTAGATCACAAAATGAATAATTCTACTTAATATTTCTAACTGTAATACACAAACTACATCACCTATAATTCTAATTAATTTTCTAATTCTAATTTTTTTATTTTTTTTTATTTTATTTTTTTATAATTTTATTTAATTTTCCTATTTTTTTTATTTTTATTAATTTTCCTAACTGTAATACACAAACTAGATCATAAAATGAATAATTCTACTTAATTTTACTTAATTTTTCTAATTGAAATACACAAACTAAAAGATGGCACAACATCAAGATGTTCACAAAATGAATAATTCTACTTAATTTTCCTAATTGTAATACACAAATTCATCACAAAAATGAATAATTCTACTTAATTTTTCTAACTGTAATACACAAACTGCTTCATAAAATGAATAACTCTACTTAATTTTTCTAACTGTAATACACAAACGTACTGTACATCATAAGTACAACATAATTGTAATACACAAACACGCAAGATTACATCATATATAGTTTTTGAGCAAGTCCTTTTTGACTTTTTTCTTAAATGTATACATTGATTTTTCATTTTTAACATCACTCTCCAGAGCATTCCACAATCGAATTCCCTGAATTGAGGTAGACCGTCCTTTTAAGCTGGTTCTGAATTGTGGTTTGATGAATATCTCTGTCCCTTTGAGATTGTAATAACTTTGTCTTTTTATAAAATTTCTTTGGATATTTAAAGGTAATGTGTTATTATGAGCCCTATACATAATTGATAAAATACTATATTCTACCAATTCCTGGAATTTCAATAAGTTTAGTTGAATAAACAAGGTGTTTGAAGGGTGAGTGAAATGTTTTCTGGTGATTACTCTTACAGCTCTCTTTTGTAAAATAAAAACAGGCTTTGTAATAGTTTTGCATGCTTTTCCCCAAACCTCAATACAATAGATTAAATGTGGAGCAATGATTGTGTTATACAACATATGTAAAGCTTTATCAATTAAAAAATCCCTGACTTTATACAGTACTGCAATTGCTCTAGCTAGTTTTTTTTTAATAGAATTTACATGATGTTTCCATATCACGGAGGTCAGATCTAACATCATTTATTTGCACAAACTGTTTCCTGTCCTTCAAATAGCTAGATACCCACTGTAATGCTGGTCCTCTAATACCATATTTATTTAGTTTTTCAAGGAGAATGGTGTGGTCAATGGTATCAAATGCTTTTTTTAGATCAACAAAAACACTAACACAGTACTGTTTATGATCGACAGCATTAGTTATTTGTTCCATTAAATCCATGAGAGCCATTGACGTAGAGTTTTTTTCTCTAAACCCATATTGACTGCTACTTAAAATGTTTTGTTTATCAATAAATTGATCCAATCTGGACACAAATAGTTTTTCTAGAATCTTTGAGAACTGTGGTAATAAGGATATTGGCCTATAATTATTGAATACACATTTATCACCATTTTTAAAAAGAGGAATTACCTTTGCTACTTTCATGTTATCTGGAAATATTCCTGTTGAAAAAGATAAATTGCATATATATGTAAACGGTTCAATAACATAACTTATTATTTCCTTTACGAACATCATATCCATGTCCACCCAGTCTTTTGATCTCTTGTCTGAGAGATTTTTTACCATTTTCATAATTTCCTCTTTGTTAGTTCCACTAAGAAAAATACTGTTGGTGCAACTTTTAATTGAATGACACACCTTATTATCTACTTTTGGTATTTTAGCTGCAAGGCTTGATCCAATATTTACAAAATATTGATTAAATTCATTTACGATATCATTCTCATCATGTATTTCTTTGTCATCTTTCACAAAATATTTTGCAATGTTCGTTTTTGCTTTATGACTTTTTAGAACATCATTTATTACTCGCCATGTTGTTTTAGTGTCACCATTGCTCTTGTTTAATAAATCACTATAGTATTCTTTCTTGCATCTTCTTATAATCATTACCAATTTATTTTTATATTTTTTATATTTTTCTTCAGCTTGTTGTGTTCTCGTTTTTAAGAAACATAAATACAAGTTATTTTTTTTTTACAAGCATTTCTCAACCCTTTAGTCATCCAAGGTTGGTCAACAATATTTCTTTTTCTACGATTTCTTTGCACACAATTCTTTTCATACAGAGCTTCTAAAATGTTCATAAATTCATCATATGATCTGTTAACATCATCAATATACACGTCCTTCCAGTTTTGCTTCTGTAAATCATCTTTTAATTGATCCATAGCTTTTTTTGATGTGTTTATTATTTTTTTCTTAATTGTAACTTCTTTTGTAATGTTTTGATCATTTCTGTAGATAGTGAAAACTGGTAAATGATCACTTAAATCAGTTGTTAAGATACCACCTGTCATATCCCCATTTGTTATATTTGTGAAAATGTTGTCAATTATCGTAGCACTATGAGTTGTAATTCTTGTTGGTTTTGATATTAACGGATAAAGATTTAAACTATACATTGAATTTAGAAATGTGCTGATGTTATTTGAATCTGTTTTATTTCCCAGGTCAATATTAAAGTCTCCGCACAAGAAAACTTTTTTATTTAAACTCTTTTCCAGTAGTTGTATGATTTTATCGGTGAATATTTCTATATTTGATCCTGGTGATCGATATACACAACTTATGGATATGTTTTTAGCATTTTCGTTTAATATTTCTATTGTTATTATTTCCATAAGATTGTCAACAATTATTGACATTTCTTTAATTATTCTACACTTTATTTCATTTTTGACAAATAGAGCTACTCCACCACCTTTTTTATTGTTTCTGTTTAAATGATATAATTCATATCCTTCGATGTGAACATTATTTTTGTTTTCATCATTAAGCCATGTCTCTGACAGTGCTATTAATGTAAAAGTTCTGTTTAACTGTTTTAAATAATCTGTTATTTTGGATATATTTGCATTTATACTTCTACTATTGATGTGAATAATAGAGAGATCTCCATTTGTTATATTGATGTTATTAAACTTTTCTTCATTATAGTATTCACAGTCTTTTATAGCAGGATAAAAGTTTGCATCAACCATATCTTCAACATTATATATTTTGAATTCTGAGTCTTCGTTTGTTGCTGTCATGTTTTAATCTATTTGTTTGTTTGTTCATTTCTGTTAATTTTGTGTATGAACATGTGATAGTGATTGGTGATTTGTCATTTTTGAGCTCATTTGAATGTTTCTAAGTCTTTCAGTTCTTTTATTATTTTAGGATGAGAATTTTCATCTACTTTGATCCAGATGTTTCCGTTTCTTGTCCAAGTTTTTTTTATTATTTCCTCCTTTTTCAACAACCTTGCTGCATGTGCAATGTTTGCGTTTTTTTTAGTTAGGTGTTCATTCATGAAGACCTTAGTTTTTGCGAGTTTCTTTGACTGCATCATTACCCTGTTTCTTTGATTCCTTCCAATGAATCTCACGACTACTGACGGTTTAAGTTTGTTAGCTCTATTGGGCAGTGTGTAACAGGTGGAAATGTCATCACGTTTAATGTCAATGCCTTTGTCACTTAAGAAAGTGACTACCTGATTCTCCAGAGACTGCAGTTGTTCTGGTCGTCCTCCTTCACTCGTGTTAACGCCTTTGGTTACATCAGCCGATGACCAGCGTTTAAGTTCGAGTCCAGAAATGACCATGTTTTCGCCTCTTATGTATTGTTCCATGTCCTCACACTTTTGTTCCAATTGAGCTAATCGTTCTTCTCTGATGACCTCCTGAGCTTTCATTAGTTTCATCTCCTCAACCAGTTGATTAAAGTTTTTTTGATCAGCTCTCAAACTTGCAACTTCCGCAGTGAGAACGTTTACTGCATTTTTCAATTCCTCCATTAACTCCAAATTTTTATCCACCGATTTTTTACTCGCCGACTCCTGTTTCTGCTGCTCCGATTTATTTTTTTTACTAGGACTCATCACGCCTGCTTCTTCTGATCTGGATACAGAAAATCACTGTTCCACAGCAACTCGCTCGCCGATCTGCTCACGTCCGCAGCAACTCGTTCGCTGCTCTGCTCCCATCCGCAGCAATTCGCTCGCTGCTCTGCTCATGTCCAACAGTAATCAGCTTGCTTCCCGTCCAACAGCTACTCGATCGTTGCTCTGCTTCAGATCAGCAGTTAGTTCAGAACTCACGTTTTAGCAGCCAGCAGCAATCCCCTGGCTCGCCCACGGCGCACGGCTCAGCTCGAAGCCCCAGGTGGCTTCCACGGCTCACGGCGCTCGGCTCAGCTCGAAGGTGGCGTCCACGGTTCACGGCCCACTCGTGGCTCTCGGATCAGCTCGAAGCCCCAGGTTGCGTTCACGGCCCCCTCGTTGCGCTCGGCTCAGCTCGAAGCCCGAGGTGGCGTTCACGGCTTTCGGCTCTCACGCCAGCCTGTAGCAACAGTCCCAACTCCGTGGTGTTTTTCCGCATTAGCCTTTATCAGCAGCACATGGCTAGCGTTAGCTTGTAGTCTGAAGCCACCACTCCCAGCTTTGTTGTTTTCTTTCGCTGCAACAAAGCACCTCCAGCGTGCCGGCCCGCGTTTCTTCGTAACAACCAGCGTATTTTTCCGGTTTATTTGTTAACGAAGCCCGCAGCTCCGCAGCTACGGCACCCGGTTACGGTGACCCAGCTCGGTTAGCTTTGATTAGCCCGGTAGCTACGCTTGGCTAACTCTCGGCGAAAACTCACGGACCTGACTAAATAAAGGTTGAATGAATGAATGGACAAAGAATAAATAACAATGTTGCATTCGCGTGTAGTCGGATGTCCCGTGAAGAAACCCGTTTTTTTATTTTAAACTCACTTTGGAAGTAATTTTCATTAATTTATCATTTTGTTTGCTAAAAACTAACATAGTTGAATGATACAAGATATATATGTTGTGTCACTATATGCTGCTCATGCTGACTCATCATTAATTGCTCGCGCTTATATAGTTTTACCGGCTCTGACTGTCGCTTGCGCCAACTGCACCTGAACGTAACATCCGCCTTGACGTAACATACGTGGAAGGGGGGCGTGACAAACTACCTACCACTCGCATTACTGCTCGACTGAAAAACAAGCACAAATAAGCGACTCAATGTCTGCAAGAAGCCCAAAAAACCGCCACAAGCGGCTGATCAAATTTGAAAGCGACTCCAGGGAAAAACAAGCCCAATGCCGCTTGAAATAAGCGGACTTGGCAACTATGGTTCCTGCTGCTCGCGCTCGCTGCCTCGTGCCGCCGCCAGGCTCTGCTCGCTCCTCCCACTCTGGAAATCAACCTGGACGACAAACCGGAAGTGAGGTGGCTGCCTCTGAAGACAGCCATCGACGTAGATTACCTGAATAAAGTCGCAGCAGAAATCATCGAGTGAGTGTGAAATGAGCATTCATGTGTTTTTTTAACCTGCTGGATCCACAGTGAACTCTTTTAATGATTGTTAACATGGTTACTGTTCAGAACCTGAGTACTTCTCAACGTGTTATAACTGTATTTATTTAATTTAGTCATATTGAATTGCACGCTTGTAAAAAGCACATTCAAACAGCTCCTCATGAAACCAAACTGAGCATGAAGTTAAATATGTAAAAAGAGGGTAACACAAATGTATCATTCATGACAATATTAGATTATTTATAGAAAGTGTCAGAATGTAACATTCATTCTGGTGGTGGTTGGGTTAAATGCAGAGATGAATTTCGTCTGTGTATGGGAAACATACACAGATGACAGACAAAGACATTATTATTATTATTATTATTATTATTACAGGTTAGTGTCACTGAGCCCCCTGGACTCATTTACAAGAGAGACCTGTTTTTCAAGAAGGAATGATGACAACAGCAGACAATCATAAAAAATCAAAAAGAATAAATGAAAGAAAAAAATAATAATAATACTTTATTTTTAAAGCCCTTTAAAACAACCACAACTGCAACAAAGTGCTGTACACATAAAATCAAGAACATTTAAACACATAAAAATAAAACAGTTGTTAAAAATTTTATAGATATACTTTTTATACTTTTTATACTACTATGAAAAAACTCAGGACAGTATTACACTTTTATTATTTCATTTTATGCTTATGTTCATTGGGTGTTTGGTGTTTTAGGGGTGTTTGGTGTTTCAGTGTTGGTGTAAATTTTTATACTTTTATACTACTGTAGCGTGTGAAGAAGGAGAAACAAACTGATCTGCAAGCAGTTGCCTTTAATCCTTCGAGCGTCAAAACCAGTTACAGAATGAATGAATGAACACACGAACACTTCTTCTTCATCACCTGGTAAAACCTGGGGAGCACCTCGCTGGCTCCTCCTACTGGGTGAGAGAGAGATGAGGCCACATGCCTCCCAACACACCACACAGCCCCCCCCCGAACACCCAGAAGGGCAAATACAAAACATCAGTCTCTCACAGGAGCCCTAATCAACCTGCCAAACCGACTGCGTCGACTCGGGGGCGGAGAAACGGCTGGCATCCGTGCAGGAACAACATTTTGTGCCACAGGGGAAGGAACACAGTTGGGGGGAGAAAACGGAAGATGGGGTCGAGCAGGAGGGCGGCCGCGTCTAGGAACCTGAGCCGGCAACACCTCATCATCAGCCAACACATAGGCTGGCTTCAGGCGGTCCACTGTAACCAGCTCTCTACGCCCACCCATGTCTAAAACAAAACTTTTCGCGCCTCTTTCGAGCACTCGAAACGGCCCGTCATACGGAGGCTGGAGGGGCGAACGGTGGGCGTCACGTCGCACAAAAACGAAACGGGCAGACTGGAGTGCAGTGGGCACAAACGCCTGCGGGAAACAATGGTGCACAGGACCCGGAACCAAAAGACCGCTCTGCGAATAGGGGTCCACCGCTTCGGGGAACCGTGGAGCGGCAGCGTCTAACAAAAACTCCCCTGGGATTCGTACAGGCTGACCAAAAACCAACTCGGCTGATGAAGCGTTGAGGTCCTCCTTAGGAGCTGATCGCAACCCAAGCAGCACCCATGGCAAACGCTCCACCCAGCCAACGTCTGTTAGCGCAGCGCGTAACGCCGCCTTAAGAGACCGATGGAAACGTTCAACCAACCCGTTAGCCTGAGGGTGGTAGGCGGTAGTGCGATGCACCTGCCGGGTGACGTCGGGGTCACCAACTGTAGCGTGTGAAGAAGGAGAAACAAACTGATCTGCAAGCAGTTGCCTTTAATCCTTCGAGCGTTAAAACCAGTTACAGAATGAATGAATGAACACACGAACACTTCTTCTTCATCACCTGGTAAAACCTGGGGAGCACCTCGCTGGCTCCTCCTACTGGGTGAGAGAGAGATGAGGCCACATGCCTCCCAACACACCACACCATTGCTGTTCATTGTTCTTTAGTTTTAGCAGGTCGCTTTCGTAAATGAGCCCATGAGGTTCAAAAGATTTACCTGACTAAATAAAGGTTGAATGAATGAATGAATGAGTAACGCCTTGTTTTTTCTTATCTTCCAATCAGACGTGGCCCTCGAGTAACACCTTGTTTTTTTATAGTCCAACCAGATGTGGCCCTCGAGTAACGCCTTGTTTTTTGTTTTTATCTTCCAATCAGATGTGGCCCTCGAGTAACGCCTTGTTTTTTGTTT
>JBBPBX010050265.1:0-25049 GCA_038048925.1 Garcialebias charrua | reverse complement strand
GATAGTGGTTTGGACATGTCCAGAGGAGGGACAGTGGTTTGAACATGTCCAGAGGAGGGACACTGGTTTGGACATGTCCAGAGGAGGGACAGTGGTTTGAACATGTCCAGAGGAGGGACAGTGGTTTGAACATGTCCAGAGGAGGGACAGTGGTTTGGACATGTCCAGAGGATGAACAGTGCGTATATTGGCAGAAGGGTGTTAGAAATGCAGCTGCCAGGAAAAAGTTTATATTTTTGTGTGTAACTGGGACCCTGTGTACATAATTTTGTTCCACATCACCACATGTGATGGAAATGACAGTAAAATTTGAAAGCCAAAGAGGACATGGAGGTACAGTAGTTGGTGAGGATGGAGTGAGACTGAGGACAACTTGCTGTGGTGACCCCTGAGTCAGGTCCTACAGATTCTTCTTTGTCAAAACATTTATGCCCCTTTTCCACTACCGGCCCAGAGCGGCCCAGTCTGGTCCGGTCTGGTCCAGTTAGGATCGGCTCACATGCACGGTTTTGTTTCCATTCACTTACTGCAGCCCTTCTGTGGGCGGGGTGTAGAATCTCACTCGTCCTACCACGTGGTGGCGGTAGTGTTACCTCAAGCTATTTACTAGCCACCACTAGACGTTAGAAGAAGAACACCCTGCAGAACCTTGTCTCACCACCTGTTGGCGGTAATGTCCCTTGAGCTATTTAATGCTCTGATCTTACTTTATAGACTTTTCAGCTTGTTTTAAACCCCTGTGTTTTCCATTTTGTTTCTTTATAATAAAGATTATTCTCATATATGCACAAGGTTCCTGTTAACATTGCTTAACACATTGATCACACTGCCCTGTAATCAGTTAAACTATTTTTACAGTAAGGTAATATTAAATGTTTGTATTTCATTAAATTTAAACGGTAATATTTTGTCAGGGCTAATTCAAAGTCAAATGCAAATGGATAATTTGGTTTAAACTGTCCCATAAACATTAAAAGCATGTTTCTTTAAACGTAAAAACAAAGTATTAATAATTAAATGTTTGTTGATCAGGAAACTCGTTTGGGCATCCAAGAACAGCTTCATCGGGGGTTGATGGCGACGTCTGTGCATCCTTGGAAAAGATGCTGCACCCACAACCCGACATCAGGATGGATGGATGGATGGATGGATGGATGGGTTCATGTTGACATCTGTGCATCCTGGCAAAAGCTGCTGCACTACTCATGACACGACAACAGGAAGGATGGATGGATGGATGGATGGATGGCTGTTCAAATCTAATAATCTTTTTCTTATGATTCTTTAAAGGTCAAATGCAAATGGAAAATATTGAATGGTAAATGGAGCTTATTTATATAGCGCTTTCCAGCCCCCTGTGAGGAGCCCCAAAGCGCTTTACAATACCAGCCATCCACCCATTCATTCAGACATTCATACACCGGTAGTGGTAGCCTGCCTTGCAAGGCGCCATCCAGACCTACCGGGAGCAACTCGGGGTTAAGTGTCTTGCCCAGGGACACACAACACATGGTGGGCGGATGCGGGATTCGAACCTCCAACCTTCCGATCAGGGGTCGACTGCCATTACCACTACACCACGGTCGCCCACAATAATATTGTGTAATATTCTTAACTTCCAGTATGTTTTTAAACAAACACTATACTGTAGACACTTAACATTGTAAAATATGTGTAGGAAATTATTGTTCAATGACACCACTTAAGAAATAAAATGTTTATTATGAAAACTAAGAAGTGAAAAAAGCACAAAAATAAATACTGCATCCACCTAAATGATTTTTTTCCTGTTGTCTCATGTGCTTCCTCCAGAAGACACAAGTTGATAAATTCTGGTGTTGACTTCTTCGTCTTAACTGTAAAAAAAAAGAAAAACATGGTTACCGGTAATTCAGTCTAGAAACTGTTTTATATGTAGATATCTTTTATAAATATAATGGTGATAAATGTGTGTTCAACAATGATAAATGTGTGTTCTATAGACCTATATCCTTGTTACCACAGTTTTCTAAAATTCTTGAAAAACTTTTTGTGAACAGACTAGATCAATTTATAGACAAACAAAATATTCTAAGCAATAGTCAATATGGGTTCAGAGCTAAAAACTCTACATCAATGGCTCTCATGGAATTAATGGAACAAATAACTACTGCTGTCGATCAAAAACAATACTGTGTCAGTATTTTTGTTGATTTAAAAAAAGCATTCGATACTATTGATCACACCATTCTCCTTGAAAAACTGAACAAATATGGTATTAGAGGACCAGCATTACAGTGGGTATCTAGCTATTTGAAAGATAGGAAACAATTTGTACAAATAAATGATGTAAGATCTGACCTCTGTAATATCACATGTGGAGTTCCCCAGGGCTCTGTGCTTGGACCAAAGCTATTTATTTTATATGTGAATGACTTGGTAAATGTGTCAGGACTCCTTAAATGTATACTTTTTGCTGATGATACCACTTTTTTCTGTTTAGGTGAAGATATAGAACAAATGTTGGAATTGATAAAGACAGAATTTACCAAAATACAAACTTGGTTTAAAATCAATAAATTATCATTAAATCTAGAAAAAACTAATTACATGATATTCAGTAATAAAAAGAAAACTGTTGATGTTCCACTCAAAATTGAGGGTGTTGAGATTTGTAGAGTGAGTGAGGTGAAGTTTTTGGGTGTTATTATTGATGACAAACTGACATGGAAACAACACATAAATTCTGTAAGAATAAAAATAGCTAAATCGATTGCAGTACTATACAAGGTCAGAGACCTATTGAATGATAAAGCTCTGTATTTGTTGTATAACACAATCATTGTTCCACACTTAATCTATTGTATTGATGTTTGGGGGAAAGCGTGTAAAACAATCACAAAGCCTATTTTTGTATTACAGAAAAGAGCTGTAAGAATTATCACTAGAAAACATTACTGTCATCCATCCAGTACATTATTTTATCAACTGAAATTATTGAAGTTCCATGATTTGGTTGATTATAATATTTTATCAATTATGTATAGGGCTCAGAACAACAAATTACCTTTAAATATCCAAATGCACTTTGTTAAAAGACAAAGTTGTTATAATCTTAAGGGGACAGAGATGTTTGTAAAACCACAATTCAGAACTAGCTTGAAGGGACGTTCTACCTCAATCCAGGGAATTAGATTATGGAATGGCTTGGAGAATGTAGTTAAAAATGCCAAGTCACTGTTTACATTTAAGAAAATGATCAAAAGGAATTTGTTGAAAAAATATATATGAATTAGCATAATGTGTATTGTATTATTTATTAGTTATGTATTAGTATTAGAAAATTAGAAAGAGTTAGTCATTTTGTACTACTGGTGGAAGATTATTAATGTGCTTTGTATCAATTTTTAATTATGTATTAGTATTAGAAAATTAGAAAGAATTAGTCATTTTGTACTACTGGTGAAATATTATTAATGTGTTTTGTATCGATTATTAGTTACGTATTAGTATTAGAAAATTAGAAAGAGTTAGTCATTTTGTACTACTGGTGAAATATTATTATTGTTTAATCTGATTGTTTGAAAAAAGGGGCAGATATAATAAGATTTATTCTTCTTTCTGCTTCCTTTCATTTTTTTACATTGTGTACGTATCATTAATGGGATTGTCTTGTATTGTGTTTCTTTTGTAAAAAAATGAACAAATTTAATAAACATAAACATAAACATATGTAGATATCTTTTATAAGATATATGTAAGATATATATACATATATCAAATATCTCAGAAACCACAAAGCAGATATTTTTCAAACCAACACAGTGTAATCACTACATGTTTATATACACACTGTAAGCTGTTAGAGTTATTTGAATTAAAATTCGATTTTTAATAGACATAAGTGTGTCGACCTAGCTTTTTTTTTCTACTAGTATTTAACACATATCTTATATCTCAGAAACCACAAAGCAGATATTTTTCAAACCAACAGAGTGTAATCACTACATGTTTATGTGCATACTGTAAGCTGTTGGAGTTATTTGAATTAAAATTCGATTTTTTAATAATTTATTTTCGAAGCACATGTGATAGGTTTGGAATTAGTCAAAACAAATCAATTTAAATCCAGCAGATTTGACCACAACGTGACATTATTAAGGACTTGTTAACCTGAGGAACCCTCGTGGTATAAAGCAGCTATGAAATATATTTTTTAAGCTTTTATTTAGCTACATTTAAAACAAAGAACGCCGATCGACCCCACCCGCGCGTGCATGTGATGTGCATGTGTCGACCTACTTTGTTAAATCCAGCTGATTTGACCACAACGTGAAATTATTAAGGAACTGTTAAGCTCAAGCACCCTCTTGATATAACGTCAGCTATGAACTATATTTTTTAAAGCGTTTATTTAGCTACATTATAGAAATAAAGACGGCTCACGTGCGCGCGCGGGCGCGCGCGTGCACGTGGCGAAACTACTTTTTTAAATCCTGCCGTTTTGACAACAACGTGGAATTATTAAGGAATAGTTCGGCTTAAGACACATGTGTGATGTAATTTTTAATACAAATAATTGTTTTTACCATGTTAATCTTGTAAAGTCCTTCGGTGTTTGCTCCCTCACGGCAGCCACTTCCTCAAACTCAGTCCAGCCTCCTCCTCACGGTTCGGGGCCAGCCGGCCTCGGACCTGCTCTGAGATGAGGCCGGAATCTTGGCGCGGCGCCGCGCATCTGTTAGGTGGAAATGCTCTCCAACGCGCGCTTGGCACGCAAATATGACGTCACATCCGAGCCGGGCCAACAAGTGGAAAAGGGGCATAAGGCTGAGCCTGGCCACCCTATGAAGGAAGCCCATTTCAGCTGCTTTTATCTGGGATCTCATTCTTTCGCTCATGACAGTATATCAGGGCTGGAATGTAGACAGACAAGTAAATTGAGAGCTTTGCCTTTCAACTATTTCTTCACTATAGCTGACTGAAACAATGCCTTCAGTACTGGGGACAAGGCACCAATCCATTGATTCTTCTCCATCCTACCGTCATTTGTTAACAAGACGCTCAGATGAACTCCTCCACCTGAGGCAAACTCTCTCCCCCGACCCAGAATGGGCATTCCACCCTTTTTTGGTTGACAACCATGACCTCGGACTTTGAGGAGCTGATTTTCATTCCAGCCGCTTCACACTTGGCTGAGAAACACCCCCCCAGTGCACACTGAAAGTCTTGGCCTGAAGATGCCAACAGAACCACATCATCCGCAAAGAGCAGAAATGAGACCATGAGGTTCCCAAACCAGACCCCTTCCTCATGGCTGCATCTCAAGATCCGGTCAATGAACACCACAAACAGGACCAGAGGCAAGGGGCAGCCCTGGCAGAGTCCAACCTGTACAGGGAACACGGTCAACTTTGTACCAAGAAAGAATGTGGACACAGGTCCTGTTGTGGTTATACAGGGACTGATAACTTTTAAAAGCAGCCCAGGCACCCATGTTATTGCAGCACCCCCACAGAATGCCTCAAGAAACATAAACCTTCTCCAGGTCCACAAGCAGACTGGAGAGACAAACTCTCATGACCCCCTTAGCAACTCTGCAAGGTTCAAAATCTGGTCCACTGTTCCACAACCAGGACAAAAGTTAAAATATTAATCCACAAAATCCAAAGACTTACTCTGCATGGACGTCTGAATGATCTGCAGGACCGCTGTTTTGGCTATGAACAACCAAATCCAAGTCTTGTCAGAATTATTAGTCTACCCTTTATTCAGAGCTTAGCTTCTGCTTTTGATTTCAAAATTATAGAAAATAATTATTAATTTAATTTTACTTACTCAATTTAGAAGTGTAAAACAGATCTTGAGGGTGTCAGTGTGCAGTATCCTGTTGTGTTGAAAGGTTTCCACCTTTATAACTGTGGGTTATGCATCTTTTCCTTCTATCTCTTTACTATCTGCATTTGATGTGACTGTGAGTCACTGTTGCCTCTGAAAACAACCAACTGGAATTAAATAAATAGGGGTTTAGTTAGCCCCACAAAAGGAACGATAAGATCAGTTTTGAAGCTGGGTAGGGGAGGTGTGACGTGCAGTGAAATCCAGTTTAGGAGATTCCATGTAAGGGCCTCATCTCATTGGCTTTCCTGGAGTTTGTTGGGACAGCAGTGTTACTTCCCACCACAACAAAGCAGCCTGGGATCTTAACACACAGGATGTCAGAAACAAAAATAAAATGAGAACACAGCGCACATGTTCTGGAAACAGAGCTGAGAATCACGTTTATTTCAGGTCTGGGTGGGAAATCCTAATCAAAACCGCACAGTAAAAAAGAGGTTTATTGTTAGAGGTGGTACATGATCATGGCCTTGGATAAGCTGCTGCTTAGAAACTCGAAACAGTAGAAACAGTACAAACTTGCATGCTCGTTCACAAATGACACCTTCAGACAGAGAGAAAAGGAACAGGCAGCGTTGTTTTGAGCCACCCTGCTCAGGTTGGTCGAATCTCTGCACCTTGTCGGTATGATGCATCTCTCTGGTATGAGGTCATCTGAGCAAACCAGGGCACATGGGGGCAACTGAGGCAGACAGACTCACATTCTTTAACAACAAGATATATAAGCTGATATTTACCTCGCATCACCAGAGCAGGCGTACAAATACTTAAATTCTGTTGAATTAGTTTTTCCATTTTTTTTTGCCTGAAAATGATGATTATTAAGGTTTAATAAGGTTTAGTGATATATTTTTAAAATTCAGTTCAATAAAGTAGATTTAAAAATAGAATAATTTGTTTCAATTGTGAGCTTCACATGACCAGTGGCTGATCGAGGCTTTAATCTAACAGGTTTCCAACAAACAGAGATGTTGGTGCACAAAATGATTTTGTTTTTTGTAAGAAAAAGAAAGCACAAAAAATATTTTTAACTTAAAATCATGAATAAAATCATATTAAAAATAAATGAACTCAACCCATCCATTAACTTTTACCCACTTCTTTCTTTCTGGGTCACTGGTGTCCATATCCAGCAGTCACTGAGCGAGAGGCGGGGTACATCCTGGACTGGTCTCCAGTCCATAACAGGGATAGCCATTCACTCTCTCAATCACACCCTAGAGACAATTTAGAGTTACCAATCACCCTATTGTAAGGGTACCACATACTGCAGCCTGCTCTCAAGATGGCCGCTGATTGACAGCACCTGGCAGTCATCATTCTGACGAGCTTCACCCTCTACTTAAAGCTGCAGTCCAGTGCTACTCTTCGCTGGAGCATATCACCTCTAATAATAATAATAATGAATTCAATGTATAACGCACTTTTCATTAATGAAAATCTCAAAGTGCTACAAAGTGCAACAAAATTAAATGTCAATAAAACAAGTAATAAAACAAGTAAAATCAATAACAGTATCAACTAAGATCAAAAGTAGAATCATGAGGAGGTAGAGTATGCTCGGTTGAAAAGAAAGGTCTTCAAGCCGCTCTTAAAGTCAACCACAGACTGTGGGGCTCTCAGACAGTCAGGAAGAGAGTTCCACAGGCGGGGGGCAGCCACACTGAAAGCCCGGTCTCCCATGGTCCTTAATTTGGTTCTCGGAACGTGAAGGAGATTACTGTTCTGTGACCGCAGCGAACGGGTGGATGAGTATGGAATAAGAATATCCTTCAGATAATCTGGTGAAGCTCCATGTAAGCATTGATGTGTAACATACAGTTTGCACTACTTCTCATACTTGCACTAATGTTTGTATTACATCACTGCCTATAATCATAATACTGTTTACATTCTCTGTTTACATTTATTAATACTGTTTACTTTTATTACTACTGCTTACATGTAATTACTACTGTTTACATTTACACTACTCTAATATCTACACCACTGCTGATACATATACAGTGTGCTCTGAACGGTCTTATTTAGGGATGCCCAATGTGCCTTACTGCATATGCCACTTTTTGCCTCTATAACAACATCAACTACTACCTCATACATATACTGTGTACATTAACTCATACGCTGCTTTGCCACTTTGCAAATGTCAATGCTAGAAACCTTTAGTTTATTTTAGTTATACTTTTTATACTCTTTTTTTATACTAGTATGCAAAAACTCAGGACAGTATTATGTTCATTAAATGTTTAATGTTTTAGTTTTAGAGTTGGTGTAAATTTTCATACTCTTATTCCACTATGCAAAAAACTCAGGACAGTGTTAGTTTTACTATTTTATGCTTATGTCAATTATTATATGTTTCAGTGTTTCAATGTTTAGATGTTTACTGTTGCACCGAGGGACTGAGAGAAACGCAATTTCGGTCCTGTGTATGTCCTGTACAGTACATATTGCAGATCTGACAATAAAGTTGACTTTGACTTTGACTAATGAGAGCAGTTTTGTACTGAATTCTGTAGGCGACAGGAAGCCAATGAAGGTTATGGAGAATGGGCGTAATATGTTCAAATTTACGAACTCTCTTATGGTATTGTGTGCCTCTGGTCTGAACATTGGGCCTCATGCAAGAACCGTTCGTATGCACAGATTTGTTCTTGAACTGTGCGTACGAGTGATTTAGGAGCATTTGTGGCATTCAACAATGTTTTCGTATTCTAAGATTTTTTTCAGATACAAACAAAATTTACGAGTGGTCCAGACCTGTCGTATATTTTACGAGCACCCAGCTGCTGTTATCCAGACGGATTTTCTTCACTAATAACTTTATATTTCGTTATTCAGAAAATATTTTGAGTCTAAAGAAATCACGCACCATAATTATATTTGACAATAGGTTCAAAAAAGGCATTCAATACAGGATCTACATCCAATACTATTTGACTATAGGTTATTCTGTTTGAATTAGAATTATAATTTTAAATGTAATAATGACTAACGGATTAAAATATTTAAATTAAAATCAATTTGTTATCAATGCCGTTTTCTAACACTACAATATTAATATGAAGATCTCAAACTAAAACCAACTTAAATTATGAATTAATTTAAGTTTAATTTGTCTCGGTAACGCAGACTTTACCTTGACCTCCTCCTGTTGCAGTCATAGAGCTCCGATAGCTCAGTGAGATGAGCGTTGGCTCGTCGTTCTGAACCTTATGGGTTCAATTCCCACATGGGACAACGTTTTTTTAAAATTCATTCCAGATTTAAAAAACACAAGAAAACTATTTACAATACAACAAGAAATAAAGCATAAAGTCTTTTTAATCTGGAATGAATAAATAATCTAAAGAAAGAAGGAAAAAAATAGTCATACCTTGTGGGAATCGAACCCACGAGGTCTAGATAAGGAGCAGCTAACGGCATATGCGTTCCTAGTTGCGCCACCAGGACATGTGTATATTTAAAGGTCCACATTTATTATAAACAAACATTCTTTGGCTTTAGCTGGTCCTTTCATCCCATGAGTGACGTTGCTAAAAAGGACAGATTTTCTTTTCTCGATTTTCTTTTCTCGATCTCGGAGAGCAGAACTTCAATCTCCGCACTTAAGTTCTTCTTTTTACTTTTCGCTGTCATTTTTATGAACGGACACTTCCTGCTCTCTGAGGCAGGAAACGTAGCCTTATATGGTGTTTTGAGGGGTGGGAATTATGTAAATAACCTCTCTGCGTGCACGCGCAGGTGGATAGAACAGGTGCAATTCATTATATGTACGCAGCTCATTTACACACTTTTCCTGAGGATAGAAGAGTTTGTTGAATCTGACGTGGCATGTTCGTACGAACGCTTCGTACGAACAAAAGTAAGAGAAATGTAGGATAAATATACGAACATGTTCTTGCATGAGGCCCATTGTCTCTAACAAAGGATTTGTTCACCTTGTGTTCTTGTTTCCAGTTTCCCTGGTTCCTTGTCCCTGGTTCTCCTCGTGACCTGAATTGGATTCCTCTGGTCCCGCTTTGGATTCTCACTGTGCTCTGACTTGACTCTCCTTGTGTCCTGCTTTGGACTCCCTGTGTCGTGTTCCACCAGTTGCCTGCCTTCCTCGTTCCCCTTGGATTTCCTCCTGGACTCCTCTCTGCAAACTCTTACTGGATTGGAGGATTGGACTTCACTACTCTCCAAGACCTGTAAGAGAAACAACAATATCAAATCTTCATTATCAGTTCCCCAGTGGATCTCCTCTCTGATCACCATTTCCCCTTCTTCCAGGAGTTGCAGAGAGACGACTAGTGTGTTTCACTGTAAATAAATAAACATTGTTATTTATATTTCCCCGTGTCTATCTCTTTCTGGGTCTCATACCAATCTGGGTTCCTCAAGATTATAACACCTATCATGCATGTTTTTGGTCTGTGGGAGGAAACTGGAGTATTTAGAGAAACCCCACGAATGCACGGAGAGAACATGCAAACTGCACCCAGAAAACCCAGAAAGGTCCCGGGCCAGGATTTGAACAAGTGAACTTCTCCCTGAGGCACCAGCTCTACCAACTGCACCACCATGCTGTCCTGAACTCATCCCATCAAATTTATTTGAATTTACTGGAATTCGGTCCAAATAAACACTGATCATGAAATTAAGAAAGTATCATTAGGTGGCATGCTTACTAAAATAATGAAGAGTAATAATGAGATCAGGGCCGGCCCAAGGCATAAGCAAACTAAGCGGCTGCTTAGGGCCCCGGGGCCACTAGGGGGCCCCCTAAGTGCAACAGATTTTTTTTTTAGTAATGATTATGTGATTCTATTTAATCTTTTAAGTTCAGCTTTTTCAAATTGTTACATATATTTACATAGTTTTAAGAACTAATTGTTCAACTTTAAATTTCTTTGTTTAAACCATTTTACGTGGTTTCATTGTTCATTTACATTTAAGTGTTTCCTTAATATTTTTATTCTCTTTTGTCTGTTTTTGCAAAATTTTGTTAATTTTTATGTATCCAAGTTATTTTATCTGTTGTTGTTCTTGCACTCCAAATAAGTTTGAACATTACTGTTGCAGTTCTTGGGAACCAATGTTAATAAACCAAATTACATTTTTGCAGTAAAATACATTGTATACTGGTGCTTTTTTTCCTTTAGTTACTTTTAGGTCAACCAGTTTGATGGTACCCTGAGGCTGTTAGACTCATGAATAAATAAAAAAATAAAATAAAAAATAAACACTGCAAAATATCACATCATGCTGATCTGTTTTCTTGTTGCTGTATTCATCTGTGACCATCTGCTCATACAAACTCATGTTCGTGCTGCTGTTTATTCCCACTATATTAGGCTTAGTGTATTACTAGTTGATGCTTTTCTTAGTTAGTTCTAGATGTTATTACTGTTTTTCTCTTTCATTGTTGTTGGATGTAACTGGGACCTCGTGTACATAATCTCGTTTTCATCTCATGTACCACATGCGGTGCAAATGACAATAAAGACTCTCTGACTCTGACTCTCTGACTCTGACTTTTAGTACCAAAATACACATAGGATAATGTAACCAGGCAGTCAGAGTTGCAATGGGTTTATGTTAAGTCAGTGAATGATCTGATCTTCTGACTGTTGATTGCAGTAATCCACATTATTAGCATAAATAGAGGGCCCCAAACCAAATTTCGCTTAGGGCCCCATGGAGGCTTGGGCTGGCCCTGAATGAGATGGTACTTTAGGCACTATTGGACACAAATGTAATACGATTATCTAATTTTGTTAAATACAGTATACTGGTACTGCTATAAAAATATTGGAAGTATAAAACCTTGACAATGAAAAAAAACTATTAATAGTAATCTAACAAAGTTAAGTATGGTTCTCTGGACGGTTTCTTTTGGTTGAAATGTTTTGTCTTTCATCCAAAAGACTTCATCAGTCCAAGGAGCTGCAACAAACTCAGTCTTATAAAGAGCTCCTTCACATGGAGGATCAACCAGTTTGATGGTGCTCACATGGTTTGTGGAGCTCGTACTCTTCCCCGCCGACTCATCGGAGGCAGCCATGGCCAAAGTGGTTCAAAATTCAAAGTTCATGCTCAATAATCCATGTAAAAAAAAAACTGTCCAGAGGGACTTGACCTAACTTTGTTGGATTATTGAGCATGAACTTTGAAATATTAATAGTTAAAGTAATAGAAGGCATCGCTCAGGGTCACCCAGTCCAGGGCTCAGCACATTTTCAGATGGTAACATTAAAAGCATAATCCTGAAGGCAAAGAGGATCTGCCCCCAATTCTAGACCAGTTCCATCAGTGAGATGCTTAACAAAAGCTTTGTCTGCAGTTGTACATTTCAAAACTTCAAGATTCACAAATAAACCAGCTGCTTAAGATTGAAACGTTTTGTCAGTATCGTCTTAGAATGAGAATATAAAACTAGTTGTATTCAAGGAGCTCGTGAACATTTCATCATCTCTTTTATCAATGCAAAAAAAAGTGGCAGCCTCACAAAGTTGGTTTTACTTATTTATTTTTTGGGTGGAGTGGGGCGGGGGATATTTTGATAATGAATTACAGAACATGATGTTGATTTTCAATATCAATCTGAGAAAAAAATGATCTTAATTAATCACTGTTCATTACAAGAAAACCGATTATAGCTTGACCAAACAGTAGTCTTGATATTAACTATCTTATCTCAAAAGCTGCAGCAGCAAAAAGTGCATTGCCAGAAAGAGTTTCAGACCAGGAGGTTCAGTTTTGGCAAGTGCCAGAGGTGTTGAGTCAGCTCTGATTCCAGTAACGGATCTGTGACACAACACGTTAAGCTCAGGCAGCTGCTGAATGCCTGGTCACTTTCAGCCTGCCGACCACCTCCTGTTGGCTGCTGGGTCCTATCACAGGCTCGTTAGCATCAACATATAGGACAAGGCTTTTGGGTTGTGTACAGAGTGCATGTAGTTAGCTTCAAATCGTGAACAAAATATTCATCATGTTGCAAAAATTCAAAAACGTTTTTTTCTGAAACACTTGACTTATGGTCAAAAGCTAATAAATGAATGTGCTCTGAGGAAAATCTTGTCCATCTTTAATTCAGGCTGCACTTTAACCAGGAATGCACGCTCACTTCCATACCTTTTATATCTGACTGCAATTACAGGCCTTGAGATTTCCTGCTTCAGTCTGCGCTGCCAACAGAGTGATAGGGCCCGTCTGCACAAAGGAAAGTTCTGGTCCTGCATGCATATCCAACTGTAGACGTCTACTAATGGCTGAGATAAGTATAGTGTAGATTTCCCTGATAAATGAGGGGTTAGGAAAAATGTTTATCAAAGCTTCACCTACGTTTTGCCTGCTTGTCCAGTGTGCCAAAACAGTTTAGTCCAGAGGAAGTAATGCTCAACATGTTTAGGATTGTGCTGCAAAATTAGCGGGGTGGGGAAGACAGCTATCAAACGAACAACCTCAATCCAGGTGTGTGTAAAAATAAATGCTAGCACTTTTTTCTGGAATGCAGGGACTTGAGAAAACATTTCTGCGCACCTACCGAAGGTGGGGAAATGAAAACAACATGGAATGAATGCAGGGCCTCAGAGCGCCCGGTCCGGCATGTGCTGACGAGAGCCAGAGACCAGACCTAATCCACAAGCTTCTGCACACACAAGCAAACGTTCCTGCTCAAGCACAAGCATCCCCAGATAGATGCTGACACGGCTGAAAAATCCTGTAAAGTTACCCACAGAAAAGGTGATTGCTAAGTAAAAAATGTTTTATGGTTCATTGACTTTACCTGAGCCTGTCAGTCATTATTTGATTATTTGATATGTCTACTTTCAGATTTGAGCATAACGCTAGTCTTTATGGTGCAGGGTCAGCATGGGACATATATTTACTTTTTCAGATTTTTTTTAATCTAATTTTACTTAATTTTCTTAACAGATATAAATGTGTCCACAGAAACAATATTTTCAAGAAGCTTTGGATTTTACATTCAGCTGGTACCATCTCTTTTATTTTCTGACCAGAATATTTTGACAAGAAGCTGGAGTGTTCGGTTAGCTCAAGCTAACATTGTGCATTGGTAATTAACCTGATGACCACTGGGATGCTAATTTAAACAAAATGTGTGTCTTGTTGTAAATGATTTTCAGACCTTTAAAAATGCTGTTAAAGTGCATTAATAATCTTGAATGACACATCATTCAAGAATAGCTGTTTATTACACAATGTATCAAAGTAAAACTAAAACAAAAGATCACACAGGGACGTCCAGGCAATACTAAAATTAGGTAAATGTGATCCCTTTAGTAATTTCCCAGAAACAAAAATCGCATCGAAGAAGTTAAAGGGCAGACACCATCTGGTTGTGATGTTTGTGAGAAAGAGTTAAAGCTATAGTTCAGCAGACAACTTTTATTTATTTATTTATTAAATTTATTTGTTTTACATCAATAAAAAACAACGTTTAAACATACAGTGTACAATATAAAAGACATAAAATGAAAGGAGGCAGAGAGAAGAAATAATCTTATAGTATCTGCCCCTTTTAAAAAAAAAAAAAAACACAAAAGCAAACTCAATCCAAACAATTAACTAATGCAATGTTTTTCTAGTAATTGAACAAAAAACTTCATTTTTTGACTAAATAATTACTGATAGAATCGATTTAACTAAAGATTTTCGTATTTAAAAAAAAATTGATTTAATCATTTTTTTAAACACAAGCATAGACTTAGCATATTTAACATCGTTTTCTAAATTGTTCCATAAATCAATTCCCTGTATCGAAACAGTCCGACCTTTCAAACTGGTCCTATACTGAGGTTTTGCAAAAATCTCAGTTCCCTTAAGACTATAACAAGACCTTCTTTTGACAAAAAACTTTTGAACGTTTGGAGGCAGTAAGTTGTGTTGAGCTTTATACATAACTAATGAAATATTATAATCCACCAAATCATAAAATTTCAATAACTTAAGTTGGTTAAATAATGTATTAGATGGATGACAATAAGGTTTTCCTAAAATAATTCTCACAGCTCTTTTTTGTAAAATAAAAATAGGCTTTGTTATAGTTTTAAATGCCTTTCCCCAAACTTCAACACAATAAATTAAATGTGGAACAAAAATGGTATTATATAACAAATGCAAAGCTGTCTCATTCAAAAAATCTTTAACTTTATACAGGACCGCAGTAGATCTGGCTAACTTAATTTTTACCGAAGTGATGTGCTGTTTCCACGACAGTTTGTCATCAATTATCACACCCAAAAACTTCACCTCATTAACTCTCTTGACTTCCACACCATCAATTTTTAGAAAAAAATCCATATTCTTTTTTGTATTACTAAATAGCATGTAATTGGTTTTTCCAAGATTCAGTGATAGCTTGTTTAATTTAAACCAGGTTTGTATTTTTGCAAATTCCATTGTTATCAACGCAGTCATTTGTTCAAGGTCACTACCAAAATAAAAGAAGGTAGTATCATCAGCAAACAATATACAATTTAGCAGTTCAGACACCTTCACTAAATCATTTACATATAAAATAAACAACTTTGGTCCGAGTATCGAGCCCTGCGGGACTCCACATGTAATTGGACAGAAATCAGATTTTGTATCGTCAACATACACAAACTGCTTTCTGTCCGTCAAATAACTTTGTATCCACTGCAGAGCTCGCCCTCTAATACCATACCTGTTTAGTTTATTGACAAGAATAGTATGGTCAATAGTGTCAAACGCTTTTCTTAAGTCAACAAATAAACTTATGCAGTGTTGTTTTTGATCTATGGCTGTGGTGATTTTTTCTGTTAATTCCATAAGTGCCATTGATGTGGAATTTTTTGCTCTGAATCCATATTGGCTAGCACTCAAGATGTCGTGTTTTTCAAGAAATTTATCCAATTTGTTTACAAATACTTTTTCAAGAATTTTAGAGAATTGTGGTAACAGTGAAATGGGTCTATAATTGTCAAAAACACCTTTATCACCGTTTTTAAAAATAGGGATCACTTTAGCAATTTTCATATTATCAGGAAATATGCCCTCTGAAAGAGACAAGTTACATATGTAAGTAAATGGTTCAATGACCTGATGTATTATATTTTTTACAACCACCATATCATATCAACCCAATCCCTAGATCTCTTGTCTGCAAATTTTTCAACTATCAAAATTATTTCCTTATTGTCAATTTCTTGTAAAATCATAGTATCTCCACAGTCTTCAATCAAATAGTTCACATTTCCATCAACACTTGGGATTTCATTTGCAAGATTTGGCCCTATATTCACAAAATGGGTATTAAATTCATTTACAATTTCATTTTCATCTTGCGTTTCTTCATTGTCTTTCATGAAAAACTGTGATAAGCTCGTTTTTGGGGGGGATTTTTCAAAACACTGTTCAAAACTCTCCAGGTTCCCTTCATATCACCATTTGTTTTATGTAATAAATCACTATAAAATTCTCTCTTTTGTCTTTTTATAATTCCTGTTAATTTGTTCTTGTATTTTTTATATTTAATCTCCGCCTCGGGAGTTCTGCATTTCAAGAAACAAGAATACAGATAGTTTTTTTTCTTGCATGCATTTCTTAAACCTGTTGTCATCCATGGTTGATCAATGGAACGTACTCTCATATTGTGTTTTTGCACACAATTTTTTTTGTACAAGACATTCAAGATATTCATAAACTCATCATAAGATTTGTTTACATCAGTCACGTAAACATCATTCCAGCTTTGTTTGCTTAGGTCATCTTTTAATTTTTCTAATGCCTTTTGTGATGTGTTTATTACTATATTTCTTGGTTTTTTTTAGGTTTATTTTAGTTGTCTGTGTAATGCTATTTTCTATATTATAAATTGTGAAAATTGGTAAATGATCACTCAAATCGGCAATCAAAATACCACTTTTTATATTCTCATTTGTTAAGTTTGTGAAAATATTATCAATTATTGTGGAGCTATGTGTTGTTATTCTGGTTGGATTTGATATCAATGGAAATAAATTTAAACTGTACATTGCATGTGTGAATGCGTTAATATTGTTTGAATCAGTCTGATTTCCCAGGTCAATGTTGAAGTCACCACACAAGAAAATTGTTTTGTTTCTGCTCTTTTCTAATAACTCCAGGATTTTATCAGAGAACAACTCCAAATTTTAACCAGGAGATCGATATGCACAGCTTATTATGATGTTTTTGTCTTTTCTATTTACTGATGATATGATGATCCACACAAAACATAACCACTCGGTTTTGATGTCTGTGGGCACCGTTTTAGGCAAAAGGCATGAAGACAGACACAAGAGTCTACACTGGTCATAAACCCTTTAAATGTCATTTCTGTGGACAATAATTTGAAGATGACAATTCTAAACAGCAATTTGAGAATTCACACAATATACAGTAGAAGAATATTTGGAGTTGATGTTTGTGGGATTTTATGTTTTTGTCCAGTCTGTTCTTTAATCCTCCTGCACTCCCCAGTGTTTGCCATCCTTGTTGTCAGCTCCTGTCTCACCTGTTACAAATTATAATCACCCCAGGTGTTTGTCATCCTTGTCTCATTAGTGTCCTCATATATTCAGCGTCTCTGTGTCTTTTAATTTGTCCATTGTGCTGTAAAGCCTGTCATGCTGTTTCTGTTCCTCTCTCAACTCCCTCTCTAATGAAGTTTTGCTGCCTCAACATATTTTGCTTTTGTTTATTTTTACATAAATACTCTCTTTTCTTTCTTTTTTTAAAACCGGGGAGTCTACCGTATCTGTCTGCACATGGGTTCAACAATAATCACTCAATGTTGTGGTCAAAGATTTTTTTAAAGTTACAATCCACACTGAACTGAACAGACCCATTTGTACTTTATCTCTGTAAACAAAGCTCTCTGTAAACAAAGCTTTAAAACATTAATTTAAACAGGCAAGCAAAAATTCACACCGGACATGAATCTTTTGGATGGCATTTTTGTCGACAACAGAAAACATTTGTCATGTCTGTGATCAACGATTTAAATTAAAGGTTCGTTTCAATAAGCACATGAGAATCCACGTGTCAAAAACAGTTGCACTGTGAATATTAGGACCAGACCAAAAGTCAAATAAAAGTTCAAGCATAATTGAAACTGCACAGTTCAGGGGCTTGTTGTTAAATAGTTAGTCTACTGTAAAAGTTTGCCTACAACTGCTGTGGGTTTTTACAAAGAGTAAAATGTTTGTGTGTATTTCTGCTTAGGGGTGGCAGAGCAGCATGGTCACCTTACAGCAAGAAGGTCACAGGTTCACCTCTCGACCTGTGGCCTTTGTCTATGGAGTTTGCATGTCCTCACGTGCACATGAATGTGCAGAGTGGAGGGTTGTTTGTTTCTGATGGGCTTGTGACCTGTCCAGGGTGTAACCCACATCTCACACAGTGACTGTCGAATACCTGACATGTGGCCTTTCTTTAGATAACGGTAGATTTTCCTCATAAGCCCCTTCTGTCAATCATTTCTTAATACAATTTAAATCAGTATTAAGGACTATTCTAGATCCAGCATAACCATTACTGTTGTAAGATTTAACTCTGACTTTTCTGTAATTCAGTCTAAAGAACTATTATCAGTACTGTTCAGCTGTCTATTGCTGATGACATCATCACATCCCCTCTTCCATGTGAAACAGAGTCTGTTTCTGATGACAGAACTTTCTCTTTACATATTGTGGGATTCCTAGGTTTCCAGTCACACTCACTCTCCACAGCTGCCACTCATCCTAATCAGCAACCACTGCACCTGATTGGAGGATTGTTCTGCTGAGCATAAAAGCTCCTGCCAGACATTCTTCCAACGCTGGGACATTATGATACCTTATGGTAAATAATGGACAGCTGATAAACTAGTTTCCGCAACAAGTTTTACTAACCATTGACTATCTTCTCCAATAACTTCCAAGTGCTGTTCCTCCAAGTCTTGGAGTCAGTCTCCCCACCATCACAGATATCTACACCTCCAGATGCAGGATGAGGGCCACCTGCAATGAAAGACCCCACTCATCCAGCACACACACTTTTTGCCCCACTCCCCTCGGGAAGGAGGTTGAGGAGCATTTAGTGTAGAACCAATAGACTGAGGAACTTGTATTGATGACTAGGCACTAGACATGATGGGTGCATCACTTCACCTGCCTCTCTTCTTACCCTGATGCGACCATCACTCTGGAACAGGGTCAAACTGGACTCATCAGACCACATGACCTTCTTCCATTGCCCCAGAGTCCAATTGTTGTGCTCCCTAGCAAATTGAAGTCTTGTTTTCCAGTTAACCTCACTGATTAGTGGTTTTCTTAAGGCTACACAGCTGTTCAGTCCCAGTTACTTGAGTTCCCTTCACATTGTGCATGTGGAAATGCTCTTACTTTCACTATTAAACATAGCCCTGAGTGCTACTTTTGTTTTTCTTTTGATCTGATTTCACCAAACGTTTAAAGGGGACCACAGATGCAAAATTCAATTTTAATGTTTTTTTTTACTCAACTTTGGGTATGTACTTCATAAAAAAACAGTCCTAGTGCCAAAAAAATGCACCCAGTGGTATATTTACTCTAAGTATATTTATTTTACTGTGATAAGATAGGTTTCGTTTTCAAATCCTGGTGCTTGTGACGTCACAAGAGCCAGGACAATCCCCCCGCACCTTTAGTTCAACCCCTCACCTAGCAACCCCTGCTGCGGCTCAACCCACTTCGGTATAATAGACGTGACAGTTGTTTTTCCTGATTTCATCTCATCTTTTGTTTAAATGTTCTTAATTTCATGTGTACAGCACTTTGTTGCAGCTGTGGTTGTTTTAAATCAAAAAGAGATCGCTCCCAAAAGCGCTGCATGCAACGAGAGGACCTAAAAGGGCTGAGGAGGAACGAGCTATTTTTAGCCTCTAAAAGGAGCAGCTCATTGCGGCGCGCGCAGACGGCTTTTGGTAAGTTATCTTAAGCTAGCACTAACAGTAAGTCAAATGAGTAATAAAAAAGAGCTAATTTTAAAACAACAGATTAGAGATACTGGGTGTTACAGAGGGCGTAGTTAATGTAAACAGATCTTTGAAGGGCGTGGACTTCAGAGCTCATTATCATAAAACCAGTCGTTCAAAACGAAAGTTAAAAATGGCAGAATTAAAAAGGGTATAATTGATTATCTAAGAATTATTTTGTGTATTAAATTGAATGAACATTGTCTGGATAGTGCACAGACATACCATAAAATTTTTAAAAACCTATCTATGGTCTCCTTTAAGTGATCACCGATCACGATCATTCAGGATTTTTTTCCGGCCACATTTCTTCCTCGAAGATGATGGGTCCTCACTATCCTTCCAGTTTTAATAATGCGTTGGACAGTTCTTAACCCAATTTTAAAAGTCTTCTGAAAAATCTTCTACCCTAGACCTGTTTCTAACAAATACGCCTCACAAATTTCCTGGTACAGGTGTATTTGCTGTATTTGCCCCTCCCTGGGCTGCCACCTTACCGTGGTGGAGGGGTTTGAGTGTCCCAATGATCCTAGGAGCTATGCTGTCAGGGGCTTCATGCCCCTAGTAGGGTCACCCAAGGCAGACAGGTCCTAGGTGAGGGACCAGACAAAGTGCAGCCCAAAGACCCCTTATGATGAGTCAAATCACTGGAAACAATGTTCCCTCGCCCGGACGCGGGTCACCGGGGCCCCACTCTGGAGCCAGGCCCGGAGGAGGGGCACGTTGGCGAGCGCCTGGTGGCCGGGCTTTTACCCATGGAGCTCGGCCGGGCACAGCCCGAAGAGGAGACGTGGGTCCCCCTTCCCATGGGCTCACCACCTGTGGGAGGGGCCAAAGGGGTCGGGTGCAATGTGGAATGGGTGGTGGCCGAGGGCGGGGACCCTGGCGGTCTGATCCTCGGCTACAGAAGCTGGCCATTGGGACATGGAATGTCACCTCTCTGGTGGGGAAGGAGCCTGAGCTAGTGTGTGAGGTTGAGAGGTTCCGGCTAGAAATAGTCGGACTCACCTCAACGCATGGCTCTGGCTCTGGAACCAGTTTCCTTGAGAGGGGTTGGACACTCTTCCACTCTGGAGTTGCCCCTGGTGAGAGGCGCCGAGCAGGAGTGGGCATACTTGTTGCCCCCCATCTTGGTGCCTGTACGTTGGGGTTCACCCCGGTGAACGAGAGGGTAGCCTCCCTTCGCCTACGTGTGGGGGGACGGGCTCTGACTGTTGTTTGTGCCTATGCGCCAAACGGCAGCGCAGATTACCCACCCTTTTTGGAGTCCTTGGAGGGGGTATTGGAGGGTGCGCCTCCTGGGGACTCCCTTGTTCTGCTGGGGGACTTCAACGCTCACGTGGGCAATGACAGTGAGACCTGGAGGGGTGTGGTTGGGAGGAACGGCCCCCCTGATCTGAACCCGAGTGGTGTTCTGTTGTTGGACTTCTGTGCTCGTCATGGATTGTCCATAACAAACACCATGTTCAGGCATAAGGGTGTCCATATGTGCTCTTGGCACCAGGACACCCTAGGTCGCAGCTCGATGATCGACTTTGTTGTCGTCTCATCTGATCTGCGGCCGCATGTCTTGGACACTCGGGTGAAGAGAGGGGCGGAGCTGTCAACTGACCACTACCTGGTGATGAGTTGGCTCCGATGGTGGGGGAGGATGCCGGTCAGACCTGGCAGGCCCAAACGTATTGTGAGGGTCTGCTGGGAACGTCTGGCAGAGTCTCCCGTAAGACGGAGCTTTAACTCCCACCTCCGGGAGAGCTTTGAACACGTTCCGAGGGAGGCGGGGGACATTGAGCCCGAGTGGGCCATGTTCCGCGCCTCTATTGTCGAGGCAGCTTATCGGAGTTGTGGCCGCAAGGTTGTTGGTGCCTGTCGTGGTGGCAACCCTCGAACCCGGTGGTGGACACCGGCGGTGAGGGATGCTGTCAAGCTGAAGAAGGAGTCCTATTGGGCCTTTTTGGCCTGTGGGACCCCGGAAGCAGCAGATAGGTACCGGCAGTCCAAGCGGCATGCGGCTCGGGTGGTTGCTGAGGCAAAAACTCGGGCGTGGGAGGAGTTCGGAGAGGCCATGGAGAATGACTTCCGTACGGCTTCGAGGCGATTCTGGTCCACCATCCGGCGTCTCAGGGGGGGAAAGCGGTACGCGACCAACACCATTTATGGTGGGGATGGCGTGCTGTTGACCTCAACTCGGGATGTTGTGAGTCGGTGGGCGGAATACTTCGAAGACCTCCTCAATCCTACTGGCACGTCTTCCACTGAGGAAGCGGAGCCTGGGGATTTTGGGTCGGGCTCTCCAATCTCTGGTGCTGAGGTCGCCAAGGTGGTTAAAAAGCTCCGTGGTGGCAGGGCTCCGGGGGTGGATGAGATTCGTCCTGAGTTCCTTAGGGCTCTGGATGTTGTGGGGTTGTGTTGGCTTACGCGACTCTGCAATATCGCGTGGACATCGGGGGCAGTTCCCTTGGATTGGCAGACTGGGGTGGTGGTTCCCCTATTCAAAAAGGGGGACCGTAGGGTGTGTTCCAACTATAGGGGGATCACACTCTTAAGCCTCCCTGGTAAGGTCTATTCAGGGGTTCTGGAGAGGAGGGTCCGTCGGATAGTCGAACCTCGGATTCAGGAGGAGCAGTGTGGTTTTCGTGCTGGTCGTGGAACACTGGACCAGCTCTACACCCTCAGCAGGTCCTGGAGGGTGCGTGGGAGTTTGCCCAACCAGTTTACATGTGCTTTGTGGACTTGGAGAAGGCATTCGACCGCGTCCCTCGGGGGGTTCTGTGGGGGGTACTCCGGGAGTATGGGGTACCAGACCCATTGATATGGGCTGTTAGGTCCCTGTACGACCGGTGTCAGAGCTTGGTCCGCATTGCCGGCAGTAAGTCAGGCTCGTTTCCAGTGAGAGTTGGACTCCGCCAAGGTTGCCCTTTGTCACCGATTCTGTTCATAACTTTTATGGACAGAATTTCTAGGCGCAGCCAAGGTGTTGAGAGGATCCGTTTTGGTGGCCTTAGAATCGCTTCTCTGTTTTTTGCAGATGATGTGGTCCTATTGGCTTCATCAGATCGTGATCTACAGCTTTCGCTGGAGCGGTTTGCAGCTGAATGTGATGCGGCCGGGATGAGGATCAGTTCCTCCAAATCCGAGGCCATGGTCTTGAGCCGGAAAAGGGTAGCATGCCTTCTCCGGGTCGGGGAGGAGGTCCTGCCCCAAGTGGAGGAGTTTAATGCCCCTTTTCCACTTGCTCGGCCCAGAGCGGCTCAGTCTGGTCCGGTCTGGTTCAGTTCGGCTCGGCTCACATGTAGGTTTGTTTCCATTCACTTACTGCAGCCCTTCTGTGGGCGGGGTGTAGAATCTCACTCGTCCTACCACGTGGTGGCGGTAGTGTTACCTCAAGCTATTTACTAGCCACCACTAAACGTTAGAAGAAGAACACCCTGCAAGACCTTGTCTCACCACCTGTTGGCGGTAATGTCCCTTGAGCTATTTAATGCTCTAATATTACTTTATAGACTTTTCAGCTTGTTTTAAACCCATGTGTTTTCCATTTTGTTTCTTTATAATAAAGATTATTCTCATATATGCACAAGGATCCTGTTAACATTGCTTAACACATCAATCGCACTGCCCTGTAATCAGTTAAACTATTTTTACAGTAAGGTACAGATTAGGAATTAATTAGGTTTGAATTGGCCCTGTAATATTAAATGTTTGTATTTCATTAAATTTAAACGGTAATATTTTGTCAGGGATAATTCAAAGTCAAATGCAAAAGGATAATTTGGTTTAAACTGTCCGTTAAACATTAAAAGCATGTTTCTTTAAACGTAAAAACAAAGTATTAATAATTAAATGTTTGTTGATCAGGAAACTCGTTTAGGCATCCAAGAACAGCTTCATCGGTGTTGATGGCGACGTCTGTGCATCCTTGGAAAAGCTGCTGCACCACGACCCGACATCAGGAAGGATGGATGGATGGATGGGTTGATGTTGACGTATTTGACGTCTGTGCATCCTTGGAAAAGCTGCTGCACTACCCATGACACGACATCAGGAAGGATGGATGGATGGCTGTTCAAATCTAATAATCTTTTTTCTTATGATTCTTTAAAGGTCAAATGCAAATGGAAAATATTCTTAACTTCCAGTATGTTTTTAAACAAACACTATACTGTACACACTTAACATTGTAAAATATGTTTAGGAAATTATTGTTCAATGAGACCACTTAAGAAAAAAAAGTTTATTATGAAAACTAAGAAGTGAAAAAAGCACAAAAATAAATACTGCATACACCTAAATGATTTTTTTCTTGTTGTCTCATGTGCTTCCTCCAGAAAACAAAAGTTGATAAATTCTGGTGTTGACTTCTTCGTCTTAACCCTCCTGTTATGTTACGGGTCAAATTGACCCGTTTTAAAGTTTACATTTTTTTTAAAAATAGTTAAAAATATTTTTTCTGCATGAAACTTTTTCTATTTGTCTTAATAGTTCCAATCAACATATAAATTGAAAATGATTCACTTTACACATTTGTACCACTCTCTGCGTCTACTTGTTACATCGATACTGTTCGGGTCAATTTGACCCGGCAGTCAAAATGAATGGTAAAAAGGGTAAAAACATTTCCAATTCTATTTGTTTCCTTGAAACTATGAGACATATTTCACTACACACACACACACACGCGCGCGCACACACACACACACGCACGCACGCACAGCACACACGCACGCGCACACACACTAGCAGCCTCAGAAGTTGGAGGGACACCGAGCTAACATGCTAACACGAAGAAATGCTTTCACCAGGTCCCAGTAAGTTATTAACTCTTTTTCCCTTCATTATGGCTCCAAATGTATGGAGCTAACATGCTAACAGGCCTTCCTGTAAACAGATTGGATCGCGTAGGCAACGAGCTAATGCTAACAGGCTTCCCCAGCTACCAGTAAGAAATTAACTATTTTTTCCCTTCATTACTGCTCCAAATGTACTGTGTGTGTTTTTTGATAATTATGTAGGGTACTGTGTTAGGATAGGCGAAGTGCTTGGTAACTGTACAGTACTGTACATGTATGTGTATTTAAGTGGCGGCTAGTGTGTACTTCCGACTTACGGCGATTTCCGACATGCGAATGGCCGTAGGAACGGAACTCGTTGGTAAGTAGAGGACTACCTGTATATATAC
>JBBPBX010050264.1:0-25050 GCA_038048925.1 Garcialebias charrua | reverse complement strand
TATATATTTATATATATATTTATATATATATTTATATATATTATATATATATATTAGGGGTGTAACGGTACGCTAAAATCACATTTCGGTTCGGTTCAATTACAAGGAGGGCTCGGTTCGGTTTATTTTCGGTACAAAAAAAAGAAGCAAAATAAAGACTTACAAAATGTTTATTTTGAAAATATGCCAAAATATGTTTGTATTGTATTGTAGTAATAAATAAAAGTGACCCATTTGGATGATATTTTAAATAAACAGCACTCTACAATAAATAAACTATATTAACAATAATAAAAATCTTAATAAATACAATAACAGTCAGAACAATAAGCAGCAACAGACTGTTTACAATCTAACTAATCAAGTTTTTGTCCAGTAGCAGCAGTGTGGCTGTATTTGTCCTCATTACTCACAACCAGAGTTCAGTTCAGTCATCACACACTTCTTAGCTGCAGCAGGTGATCTCTGGTGGATTTCCCTGAAGTGGAAGAGACATGCTACCTCTGTAACTGGAAATACTGGAAATAAAAAAACAGAGGTAAAAAAAATAAGTTAATAAGATTATGATTTTAAATAATAATAAATTATAAATAATAATTATAATAAAAGAACAATACATGTACCTCTTGAACGGTTGAATCTCCCACTCATCATCAGGGCAGGGCTTAAATCAGCTCCAGGACTTGTTCACAATCAGTTTTAGTTTTTTCATAAAGAGCTGAACTTTTTGACTTAAGTGTTGACGTGATGGATGTCTCATAGCAAGGATCAACTGCGCATAAAAAACATTCAGACTAGATTCAGATCTTTAAAAACTCATACAGTTTGTGTTATTGCTCTGGACCGCTCTGATTACCTGATAAAAGTTGTTTAAATGCAGCTGCTTTTAGCTGTGTTTCTGCAATGTTTCTTCGTTCACATTCCGATGACATAGTTTCCAGCGCGTTCACGTTAGTGTTGCTGCTGCAGAGAGCTGCGTCACGCAGCAGCTGACCGTGGTAAAGTTAGTTTTAAGTTGGAAGTTGGATATTCGAGCTCCGTGGCTTCAGGGGTGCGTTGCTCTCGTCAGTCCGCTTCATGGAGTCTGAATATCCAACTTCCAACTTAAAACTAATTTTACCACGGTCAGCTGCTGCAGATTCTTCATGAAACAACGTCCACACAAGCTGCGTGTGCGCTCGTCTTTTAACAAGAAAGCTATAACGTTCACAAACAGGAGACCGGAGCGAGCAGCTAATGGCTAATAATGCTGCGCGTGCTTCGCGATAATAGATCCGTGCTGAAACGCGCCCAGGAAATTTTGTTCCGCGGCGCATTGTTATGTACTGAAACGCGCCCAGGAAATTTTGTTCCGCGGCGCATTGTTATGTACCCCAGAGTTTTTAATGTGTTTAAAAACTAACAGTCTAAGCTGACTGTACCCTCCTGTATGTTTTTTTTTTTTTCTTCCTCTGTAACCTGCTGCAGTTTGTTGCAGCCTGCTGGTTCAGGAAGAACTCACCTTTTTTTAAACTCAGCCAAGTCCTAATCAAGCTTAATTGAGCAGCACAGGTGTTCACCTGCAGCTCCTGCCTTTATATTTCACAGGCAGTGCCTTGAGCAGTGTGGAGACTTGATGGAGCAGGATCTGGCTTGCTGATCAAGTGTGGATGCTGGACTTGTGAACCAAGTCCTGGTTGAAGACACTTTAAAGGTAATTAAACCGAGTGTTGACACACAGTTTTGAGTTGTGTGATAAAACTAACACAGGGAGATCTCCACCCTCTCTGATAGTTAGTGTGTGTGCTCCAGGGGGAGTATAGTTGAGCTGCTTTGAGCTCTAAAAGTGACTCTGGCTGCCTAAAGCAGAGTTTGGTGTAGGTTAAAGCACCTTAAGTGCTAATAGTGATTTAGTTTTGGACTTAGGAGGAGTGTGGTTGTGCTTGAGCCTAAAAGGCTTAATTGAGTGACACTGAGGCCAGTGTCTGTTCAGCTGTTCTGAAGGAGGACTGCTGTGGTCCACTGTGAGGGACTGTTAAATGCTTTTTTCTCTTTTTGGCTATTTATTTGTACTTTTGATGGGTGAGGTTTGGTAGCCTAGTTTTCGTATTTATTTCGTATTTTTCCTTTTGGTTAAGTGAGGGCCTTATAAATTATAGATAGATCGTCGCCTGGGGGAGAACACTACGGCCCTACCGGGTTGGGTTTGCCTGGGTGGCGTTTTCCTAAGTTTGGCCAGACTCACCTATCCATCTTTTCTTTGTACTTTAATTTTCTTTAGTTTTTTTTAGGGCGCTGTTCCAGGAGAAGACGCTCCAGGCCTGGTGGGAGAAGCCAGAAGAGACCTCACCAGCTTGGTCACCTTTAGTTTTAGTTAACAAAATTTCTTTTAAAACTTCTTCTGTGTTCAGTGTCCATGAATATGTTTTTGACTGTTTTACGGTCGTAACATATTTAATGGGGGCTCGTCCGGGATTGTGATCAAGACAAGAGCTAGTCTGTTAACCTTTTGAAAGTAGCAGTATTTGATGGGGGCTCACATATGGGCACATATGGGCAGCACGGTGGCACAACTAGTAGAGCTGCTGCCTCTCAGCGAGAAGGTTGCCGGTTCAAATCCCGGTCCGGGGCCTTTCTGGGTGGAGTTTGCATGTTCTCCCCGTGCATGCGTGGGTTTCCTCCGGGTACTCCGGTTTCCTCCCACAGACCAAAAAACATGCATGTTAGGCTGATTGGTGACTCTAAATTGACCCTAGGTGTGAGTGAGAGAGTGGATGGTTGTTTGGTGTGAGTGAGACAGGTCCCTCTTGTAAATGAGTCCCCGTGACTCAACGAGGCTAGCCTGTATAAATAAAGGTTGAATATGACCTAGTGTTGTGGTAGAGATAAATTGCTGTGGTGATAGCTGTTTGTGGTAGTGTTTTCACTCATAGTTGAGTTGAATCAGCTCAGGGAAGCTGCTGACTTGTTGAGCGCTTACAGCTGTCTGTTTGAAATTGATCGTAGCACACAGTGTTCAATTACAGTCCAGCTGTTTTGATAGTGTTGTATTTTGTAACTGTTTGTGACTGTTTGTGAACATGGAGTTCAGTTTAGACAGTTTTGTAGAGGATACTACAGTTGAGGCTCTAGCTAACTGCACAAAGGAGCAGTTGTTGTGTGTAGCAGAACATTTTGAAATCACTGTGGATAAACGCACTAGGAGGGAGGCAATAGAAAATGAACTGGTCTCAGGGTTAGCTAGTCTTGGGGTTTTTTTCTGATGCAATGGTTGCAGAAAGTCCTGTGAAGACTCCAGCCTCTTATGTTGTAGATAAAAAGGTACGTTTGAAAGAGCTTGAACTGGAAACACGTCGGATAGAGGCTGAGACCAGAAAAGCTGAAATGGAGAATGAAACCATTAGAATGAAAAATGCTGCTGAAGCCACGGTTAGAGCTGCTGAGCTTGAGAGGGAAGCCACGGTTAGAGCTGCTGAGCTTGAGAGGGAAGCCAAGAGAGAAGCTGCTGAAGCCACGGTTAGAGCCGCTGAGTTGGCTCAACAAACTGCTCTAAGGGAGAAAGAAATGTTATTTGAACAGGAGCAAAGAAAAATGGAGTGGGATGCTAAAATACCAGTGACGTGCGGTCAGGGGCGGCAAGTGTGGCCACGCCTCCCCTGTCATCATGGAAAGAAAAAAATAATAATTAAAAAAATAAATGTAATTATTGTCTTTATCCTTTGATTTGTACTATAAACTTATTTTACTAAAACCTAAACCAGTTTTAAGTTGATTTTTATTCAAAATCGCCAATTTTTCTTATTTAGCGTTCAAATGTACTGAGATGAGACGTGCAGACCTGCGCAGAGAGGCACTGCGCAGGAGAGGCACCGGCAGCTTCACTTCACTCACTCGGGTGACGTGCTGCAGGCAGCTGCTGTGTGAGCGATTTGGGAAGGCAGGAAAATTCCTGCCTCTTATGTCGCTATTAAAATGTCCAAATACTTTTGCTATATAAACTACATTTCTATAGTTTAGCTGGTGAATATAATGTCTCGTGTTTTTGTCTAAAACTGTATCTGTGCGCTGAACGATCTCATAAAACGGCTGTGAAGGTGTCAGGTTACATCCACACACACACACACACACAGGCAGGCGAGCCTCTGGAGGCGGGGCTACTGAGCTCAGGGTTCTGTTTCAGGCTGCAGGAGGAAAAGTGACAACGCAAACAGAGCAAAAAGAGTAACTTTTCACAATCTACAAATATCTAGAACATTAAACACTTAACTAAAAGTTTTAGTATTTTGTTAACAATTTAGTTTTGATCATTTTTAAACATAAGCACAGAGTTTACATTTTTAACATGATTTTCCAAAACATGGAGTTAATCCTTCTCAACCAACTGCGCCTGCTTTTGATGGGAGTAGCAATTTATCATTTGTACCTTCATTCAATGAAAAGGACGTAGACAAATATTTCCTCCTGTTTGAGAGAAATGCACATTCTTTTAAGTGGCCTGAGCATGCTTGGCCATTGTTTTTGCAATGTAAATTAACTGGGAAAGCTCAAGATGCTTATGCATCTCTTTCGATAGATGATAGTAATGATTACACAAAAGTAAAAGAAGCTATCTTGAAATGATTTGGCTGGAGGACGAGTACTTGTTACTCCTGAAGTAACACCCGTCCCAGTGCTGAGAACTCAACCAGATGAATTGTCACGCACGTTCCCTGATGTTTTTACGTCATGTGCTGTGACCAGAGCAGCTCATAAACGTCAACAAAAAGAAGAAGCTGATGATGGCATTGACTTGAGCGATAGTTTCATGATGAGTTCTGAAGAAGAACAAGTTCCTGTAAAAACGGAAACTTTTGTAGAAGGGCTAGATGAAACTAAACTGTCATTGTCTAGACAACAGCTGATTGAGTTGCAGAAAAAAGATGAAACACTAAAAACCTTGTTTTCTGATAACTTGCCTGATGATCCTACCTTATTAACCACGGGATACTTTTTGAAACAAGGTGTGTTAATGCGAAAATGGATACCTTTAACAACTCGTCCTGATGAGGAATGGAACCAGGTATACAAATTGTACTTCCCACGTCTTATCGAGCTGAGGTATTACGTTTAGCTCATGACAATCCTTTAGCTGGTCATTTAGGAATCAGAAAAACATATGACCGCATATTGCGTCATTTCTTTTGGCCTGGCCTAAAGAAAGATGTTGTTCAGCATTGTCATCGTTGTCATGTTTGCCAAGTTGCTGGTAAACCAAATCAAGTAATACCCCCTGCACCCCTATTCCCAATTCCTGCTGTAGCAGACCCTTTTGAACGTGTCATAGTCGATTGTGTTGGTCCATTACCTAGAACCAAAGCTGGGAACAAGTTTTTAGTCACTGTAATGTGTACTTCCACTAGATTCCCTGAAGTCTTTGCTGTGCGTAAAATAACTACTCCTGTGGTAGTTAAGGTGCTCACTAAGTTCTTCTCTCTGTTTGGACTACCTCGTGTAGTGCAAACAGATCGAGGTAGTAACTTCATGTCAAAAGTATTTGCACAAGTTTTAGAACAGTTGAACATTAAGCATACCTGTTCTACGGCCTATCACCCTGAGAGCCAAGGTGCTCTTGAACGTTTTCACCAAACCTTGAAAACAATGCTACGTGCATACTGTTTGGAGTTTGATAAAGATTGGGATGAAGGCATACATTTACAAATGTTTGCCATTCGGGAAGTTGTTCAAGAATCTCTAGGTTTTAGTCCTGCTGAGCTGGTGTTCGCTCACAACGTTCGTGGCCCTTTAAAGCTTTTAAAAGAGAAATGGTTGTGTGATAACACTGATAAAAACCTGTTGGATTATGTCAGTGATTTTCGTTTTAAGCTGAAACGAGCATGTGAAATTGCCCAGAAAAACATGCAAGTCGCACAAGCTAAGATGAAGTCTCTTTTTGACAAAAAAGCTGTGGAAAGAACATTTCAACCTGGAGACAAGGTGTTGACCTTACTTCCTGTCCCAGGCTCGAGCTTGCAAGCTCGTTATTCTGGTCCATATGTTGTGAAAGCAAAAATATCTGATCGTGATTACATAATCACTACCCCTGACAGAAAACGTGGTTCGAGACTGTGTCATGTTAATATGATCAAACCATACGTTGAATCAGTTGATAACAACAACATGTTGGATAACGGCTTGGCAGTACCTAGCCATAGTGCTTGGAGCTCGCCATGTCTGTTAGTCCTTAAACAAGGAAGAAGTGACAGATTCTGTACTGACTACAGAAAGGTCAATGCGGTAACAAGACCAGACTGTTACCCATTACCTAGGATGGAAGACTGTGTAGACCGGGTTGGATCTGCACAGTTTGTCACTACACTTGATTTACTAAAATGATACTGGCAAGTACCTCTAACTGACCGTGGTCAGGAGATCTCTGCTTTTGTCACCCCCAATGCATTTTTACAGTATACTGTAATGGCATTTGGAATGCACAACGCTCCTGCCACATTTCAAAGACTTATGAATGTCATACTATCTGAACTCGACTTTTGTGAGGCTTACTTAGATGATTTTGTGGTCTTTTCCAACACTTGGGAGGATCACCTGAAACATTTGCAGATTGTGTTTTCTCGCCTGCAGAAAGCAAATTTAACTATCAATCTGTCCAAGTGTCAATTTGGTCATGCCACTGTAACCTATCTAGGAAAAAAAGTTGGAGGAGGTCAGGTACGTCCAATGGAGGCGAAGGTAGAATCTATTCTAACCGTTCCTGTTCCCTCTACCAGAACTGAGTTGAGACGATACTTAGCTATGATTCGATACTACAGAGGGTTTTGTAAAAACTTCTCCTCTGTAGCAGCTCCTTAACAGACCTCCTTAGTCCTAAGGTGAGTTTTAAATGGACTGACTCATGTCAAACAGCATTTGAACAAACAAAAAAGCTGTTAACAAACGCTCCGGTGTTATCTGCTCCTCGCTTTGATATTCCATTCAAAGTGGCTGTGGATGCCTGTGACACTGGGGTAGGAGCTGTCCTTCTTCAGGAGGATACTGATGGGGTAGATCACCCAGTCTCCTACTTTTCAAAAAAGTTGAATAGTTACCAAAAGAATTATTCAACTATTGAAAAGGAGGCCTTGGCTCTGATTTTAGCCATGGAACACTTTGAGGTGTATGTTGGAGGTTCTTGTGACCCGGTGGTCATTTTTACTGATCACAACCCTCTGATATTTTTAAATCGAATGCGCAACAAGAACAGAAGACTAATGAGTTGGTCTTTAAGATTACAACCATTCAACATTTCTATCCAACACATAAAGGGGAAAGATAATGTTGTAGCTGATGCGCTTTCTCGCCTCTAAGTTCCAGAGGTCGCTTTGTTTTCGTATGGGAGATATGTTGTGTCCTTACACGACACTTGAACATTTCCCCCATTCAAAAATCTGGCCATGGGGGTGTTATGTACCCCAGAGTTTTTAATGTGTTTAAAAACTAACAGTCTAAGCTGACTGTACCCTCCTGTATGTTTTTTTTTTCTTCCTCTGTAACCTGCTGCAGTTTGTTGCAGCCTGCTGGTTCAGGAAGAACTCACCTTTTTTTTAACTCAGCCAAGTCCTAATCAAGCTTAATTGAGCAGCACAGGTGTTCACCTGCAGCTCCTGCCTTTATATTTCACAGGCAGTGCCTTGAGCAGTGTGGAGACCCTGGTTCAAATCCCGGTCCAGGGGCCCTTCTGGGTGGAATTTGCACGTTCTCTTCATGCATGCGTGTGTTTTCTTCGGGTACTCCGGTTTCCTCCCACAGACTAAATACATGTATGTTAGGCTGATTGGTAACTCTAAATTGTCCCTAGGTGTGAGTGAGAGAGTGAATGGTTGTTTGTCTGTATGAGTCCCTGTGATGGACTTGCAACCCGTCCAGGGTGTACCGCCCCCCACACAGTGATTACTGGACATGGGCACCGGCGACCCCCTTGACCCAAAATGGAAGAAGCGGGTAAAAGATGATGGATGGATACTTTGAATGTCATTTATAGATATATATACAAACTAAATATTTTTGGGCCCAACACTGACCCCTGTGGAATCCCACAAGTTATATTCAACTTGATTACCTATTTGTACAAAATGTTTCCTTTGTCCAATGTAGCTTCCAATTCAATTTAATGATACCCCCCTAATTCCATACCTTTATAGCTTTTTTAGCAAGATGTCATGATTGATGGTGTCAAATGCTTTCTTGAGATCAAGAAATACACCACTTGAAAATTTGCCTTTATCCATACTGTCTATGATTTCTTCTTTTAACTGCATCAGTGCCATTGATGTTGATTTGTTTTCTCTGAAACCATACTGACAGTTGGTCAGAATGTTATGCTTTTCAATAAAATGTTCCAACCTTTTACTGAACAAATTTTCAAGTATTTTAGAAAACTGACAAAGCAGGGATACATGACTACAGTATAATTATTAAAAGTATGTTTATCGTCCGATTTAAATACAGGAATAACTTCAGCAATTTTAATTGTATTCGGAAATGATCCAGTTATGAATTAAGTTACAGATGTAGGTCAGCGGGCCAATCATAACGGATACATACAAACAGGGGCGCAACTACATATTTTTGAGGTGGATGCGAAAACATCAACGCCCCCCCCCCCCTTTTTTTTTAACCTGCCGCCTCATACAGCTTTCCTCCCTTAGTCATGCACTTAGAAAATACAGTAGCAATATTACAGATTTTTTTTATGTTACATATTATATCAGGTGATCATTCCAATCATAAACAAATAATAAGTTTAACAAAGTACAACTATATAGCAGTAGTGGTATCAGTGCTCAATATTTTATGAATATCAACAACTTGGCAGGATGGAAGTTGCGCCCTGGAAAGTTTTTTTCTGCTGCTCCAGTGCACGAGTGAAAAATAAAAAAATAAAATAAAAAATAAAAATAAAAATAAATAAATAACGCGCCTGTGGGTGCAGGAGGCACCGGCTGCTCCGCTTCACCGCTTGAGCAATCACTCGGCTGACGTGCTGCAGTGAGCTCGTATTCCTGCCTCTTTTATGTCGCTATTAAAATGTCCAAATCAGCGGCGGCCGCCACTAGAGGGCGCTAGGGGCGCTGCCCCTCCTTGGAACTGCAGCTCTTCATCATTTGAAGATTTAATTTTTTTTAATAAAAGTGAAATAATAAAATAAAAATATTTCGAAATGCATGCATATATGTTTTTAGTTGTGTAGGATAAATATTTTATGAGTAATGATTGTTTGTTTCAAAAAACGTTTTCTGATTGTGACGTACTTCCGGTTCCCCGCTGGGCGCCGCCTGCGGCTTTTCCATTGAATCTAATTATAACTAGCGCGCTAGCGCATGCGTAGTTTATGTCCCATCTGTCCAAAACTGTTGGACTGTACAGGTCGCATTTTCCGTCGCCCTCGAGCCTGGACTCGTCTCTTATCGCCACGGATCGCCAGCGCTTCCGGTTCGAGCCAGGAGGGAGGGGGAGCAGGGGGACCATCTCTGTTTACACTCAGAGCTGATCACACGGCCAACTAGAGACGTTGAAACAGCAGTAATTATTAATGGTGCCTTTCTACACAGGTAAGCAAGTAATAATTGTGAGTTTAATAAATCTCTAAGCGCACATGAGCAAAGTTTGAGCTGTTCTCATCTGTGGTGCGTGACGTGGTGTCGTGTGTTGCTGTCAGTCACACAGCTAGCTACTAGCTGTGCTTATGAACGTTGTGGTGTTTCTTTATCTAATGCTTATTACTATTCCTGACTGATATGGCTCTCAACTACAGGGACGTGCAGAGGGGGGGGGCTATGGGGGCTTGAGCACCTGCCCCTTTTGCTCCTTGCCCCCAAGTGCCCTTTTGGTCAAAAAAAATTTTTTTTTTTTTTTTTTTTAATTTCCTATTCCTAAGCCCTCCTCTGACACATAATAACGTACTAAAATTATTTATTTTATTTTATTATTATTATTTTTGTATTTTTGCAAGAAAAACAACATAATAAGCCCTCTGGTCATGTACCAACACTACATTCCCCACAATGCAACAGTAGTAGTAGGGGTGGGGTTAAACCGATCTGGAGTCGTGTCTCATGAACCCAGAGTAATAAGACCTGCCTCACATTCACATTAGGGTCAGTGGGGGAGCTGCCCCCCTTGGGGGCATTACCGTTGGGGGTGGCATGGCCCCACGTTTTCGAGACATGACCAACAGAAAACTGCTGCTGCACAGTTGTTTTAAGAAGGGGCAGATATAAGATTTTTTCTTCTTCTGCTACCCTTCATTTTATATCTTGTTTTTTCTTTCATGTGTTTGTAAATTGTCTTTGTGTTTTAAATCTGAAATGAATAAATAATATAAAATAATAATAATAATAAACTTTATTTGTATAGCACCTTCCTACAATGCCTTGCATTGACCAAGGTGCTTAACAGGATAAAAAGATGAATAAGCAGGAACAATAAATCAATGAAAATAGAATAAGAAACAACAGCAATAAAAGAAGGCAATGGAAATAAAAAATGCTACATACTAAAATAACACAAGTAATAAAAGTTACACACTGAAAGCTTTTTTGAACAAGTGGGTCTTCAGTCTGGTTTTGAACAGAGTCAGATCAGAGGTGGCACGCAGCTCAAGGGGGAGGCTGTTCCAGGCTTTTGGGCCGGCAACAGAAAATGACCGGTCTCCCCATTGTTTGTACCTTGAGCGAGGCACCTCCAGCAGGTGTTGACTGGCAGATCGTAAGTCTCTGCCAGGCTGATGGACTTTCAAAAGTTCTGAGATGTAGAGGGGAGCAAGTCCATTCAGAGCTTTGAAAACAAACAGCAGCAGCTTGAACTGTATCCTGAACTGAACCGGGAGCCAGTGTAGAGAGGACAAATGAATAAAAATAAATAAATAAGAAGAGAACAAAATTAGCAAAAATGCTTAAAAGTTGGAAGTTTGTTTTTAAACAGTTCACCATGATGGAAAAGAAGATTTTGGATCTTAGATTCAGTTTGGGGGGGGGGGGAGAAAGAAAGGCAAGAGACCGAAATAAATAAGAGACATTGGCCTCCCTCCACTCAACACAGAGAAGATGAGACAATGAGGAAAAAAGAGAAACTGACAAGAAAAAAGAAGAGGAAAGATTGAAGAAAAGGTATATAGGTACTTACAAATACACTAAGACACAAATAGAGATATACAGTAGGTCTAAATTTTGGTGGTCAGTTAGTCTCAGTAGGCTTTTTTCATGGTGACATGCATTAACTCAATTTTTGCTTTTGTTTAGTTTTCTTCTGCAGTTCCACATTAAAGTTTGATGCAGCTCTGCTTTTCTGAATGGACCATCTTCATCTCCACTGCAAGTGTAGCAAACCAGGCAGCTCTTTCTTTTATAGATTACAGTACACTAAAAAGTTGCATTGTGCCCTTGTTTACATTTTTATTAGTGTAATTCTGTAAAGACAAAATATGTCTGGTGTTGTAGCTCTGATTTACATATCTTGCTAAATCGCAGGTTTGAATATTGCAATGCTTTCCTATAACAAAGTAGACCTGCAGAAAGAAATTACTAATAAAATATTTTACATATGGATACAGTAGTTGTATGTTCTATGTAGAGGTTTTCCTAAGCTTTGATAGTATATCTCACAATTTTGTAATTTATCATTGTTTATTTAACTCTGAAAGCTATGTGACTTTGTTAATATTCTGTCCTAAAATGCGGTTAGATGTGCCCCCTTTTTTTTTTTGAGCACCTGCCCCTTTAGTGGGCTCTGCACGCCCCTGCTCAACTAGATGTTACAAAAGTGTTTTCTAAACGGTATGTGTTTAATATTATGACTATCAGGTGTTTATGTATTAATATTTTGATTATCAGATGTTCGTGTGTTAATATAATGATTGTCAGTTGTTGTGTGTTAATATTATGAATATCAGATGTTCATGTGTTAATGTTATGATTATCAGATGTTCATGTTTTTAACTCAAGCTTGTGTACAAAAGTTGAGCTGAAGTCAAACCTGTTAAATATCAGACAATATAAACTTTTATATTCACCAGATGTCTGCTATATCAATCAATCACCTTTATTTTTCCAGGTAGAGTCCGTTGAGATGGAGATCTCTTTTACAAGGGTGACCTGGTCAAGTGGTCAGCAGCACACGTCACATGGTAATTGACAATAAGCATTTGCATTTACCAAAAAAGATGGTTTTATGAACCTGTTTGTAGCAGCCCTGAAACATTTTTCTTCCACTGTACAGGAGGACATGGCATGAGGTGATGCAGCCTGGATGTTTCTGAGAAGTGGAATTGGTCGCCACCGCACAACCCACATACTACGGTACCCAAATACTGTAATAATACCAGTGGTGGAGAAAGTACTCAAACACTGTACTTAAGTAAAAGTACAAATAAACAGACAAAAATTTACTCTAGTAAAAGTAGAAGTACCATATTAATATTTTTACTTAAGTAAAAGTAAATAAGTACTTGCTTTTAAAAATACTTAAAGTATTAAAGTAAAAGTACTTGCTGAATGTATTAACTAATGCAATGGTCTACAATACCATTAAGTGTGCGTACTGTATGCATATTTTCTGTAATACATTAATAGTGTTGAGCCATTTTAATGAACAATGCTGCAGATAATGCATGTTTTTATTGTGTTTACTCTGTGACACAGTTCACACTTGGACTTTTGATTCTGTGTGTCAGAATTTCAGTGATGAGTTAAATACAATTAAGCAAAATAAGAAAGAGGAATGATTATACCTTTGAAAGTTTTTATTTAACACAAAATAAAACCAATGTGTCATTTTAACTGCAGTAAACACATTTAAGTAAAAGTTGTCTGTTTGAAAAAAGGAGCATTAGACACAACTAACAAAGGAATAGATCACTTCAACTCGTTTGTCATCAACTCTAGTTAAAATATTGTCTAGTCAATCTTGTAATGGATCAACAATGAACAATACTTTAACTTCCTGACAACATTTTCAAAACTTGGACCTGAGTGTCGAGACATTTGGAGAAATCTCTTGTCTCCTAACATCCCATGAACTGACACATTTTAATATTGCAGCAAGAATTTCTTGTTCAAGTTCAGAAGAAGTTGGTTTTCAAAGTTTTTGAGTCCATGTCTGGCTCTTTAGGGAGAGAGAATCTGTCCTGCTGTACTGAACAGTCTTTCAATAGTCTTTCAATAATAGTCTTTCACTTTTGTGTTGTTATTTCTTCACAGCTCACATCGTGGACTTTCCTCATGGATGGACGTGTGTCCACTCTGTCCTGCCTCTGTCGTCCAGGACATCAGTCCTGCCTGTCTCTGGTGTCCTTCCATCTGCCTCCATCCATCACCTGTGTCAACACCTTCTGCATGTATGACTGCTGCAAAAACAAACAAAAAAACACCTGTTCTGATGGACAGAACTGCTCACATCAGGACCACACCGCTGAGCCCACACCTGGCCTAAAATGCTCCCATCATTCATGGTTGAGCAATGCTGCGTTCCAGTTGTCCTCGGAGGTCGTAATTACGAGCTTCCGAGCAGTAAATATGAACTGGAACGCCCCCTCAGGTCGTAATTACAACTCGTGAACTCTGTGTAGCCGCACGGCCCCCGAGATCTCCGAGATCATCGTTTCAAGATGGCTGCTCCTCGCATCAACAGTGAGTGAAAGAGTTACTTTTTACTCTTTTTCGCTGTTCTTTGTGGTTTACTCAGCCGTAACTTCACATTAATGCATTCAGGCACTGTAGTTCTTTACAGTAATGATAATGATATGTTTAAACAGCCGCTGTGCGTCGACAACGGCTCGCTAAACGGCTGTGAGGCGGCATTGTTGTTGTTTAGCACAGTACAGTACTCGTTTTAGCTGTTCATTGTTTATCATTAACTCAGTAACACATTTCGTACTTTACAGTGATTATTATACGATATGTCGCCTAATAATTAGAGGGTGTTTCTAAGCTGTTTGTGTTTTCTAAAGAGCGTCGAACGTGATTGTTGTCGTGTTTGATGATGTAGCTGCGTCGGAGGCCTGCAACCTCGTTGTTCTTTGTTCAACTTTACATGTGTTTTTAGCTAGTAAACTAATGTTTTAAACCATAAACTGTTTTTAAAAGGTCTATCAATATTTATCTTGGCTTGTCAGGGTGGGAATCCAGTTTAACATAATCAATTATTTAGTAAAAAAAAAAAAAAATGCAAAACTTGAAACCCAAACCATCCTGTTCATCCACAGCTGTGTGTGTCTGTGTGTTGGTGTGTGTGAGACAGTGAAAATCGAGCTTATTTATTATTGTGGGTTAGTTTTGTGAGTTACTGCTATGATGTGATTTGTTGTTAACCATGTGTATATTTCTTTGCAGTTTATGTGGACATGGATGCGAAGATGTTCCTGGACCCAAACAGACAAACCTGTTTCCCTGGTCCCTTGTTCCAGAGGAATGGTGACTCCTTGACATATTTTATGGATGAAAATCTAACTGTACACGTCCAGTTAGTGCAACTCAACGACTCTACAGCAGTATTGTATTCTCTGCATGTGCCAGCTGCTACTGGAAGTGTCTTTATGGGTCCAACATTCCTAATTATGATTTTTTTTGTAGTTAGTAATTTTGATTTAGTTTTAGCTGGTAGCTCATTTTACCGAGATCTCAGACCTACCTCAAATTGTACCTGTGCCTTGTTGTCAAACAGTACTTTATTAAAAACAATTTGAAATAACAAATGCACAAATTCTTCTGTCTTACTTCACAATAAGCGTGGTTTTTCATTAGAATAAAGGAAAGGAGGTAATGAAAAGAAACTATTTAGAATAAAAGTAAATTCATTGTAAAAGAGGAACACCTCTGGTATAAAAACACGACAATTTGTCATGATGCACTGAATAGTTTTTCATTAATGTTGTTGGAAACCGATGTACTTGCAGATAAACTAGTGCTATTTGTTTTAGCCTTTCCTGTACTTCATGCATTTCACACATCTTCTGTCTATTCCTGACATTCGAACAAAGTGTTTTACAGCAGTTTGTATTTAAAAAAAGGTTTTACACAGTTGTCCTAATTGATCTATAATTAAAATTGTTAAAATCAAGTACATATTATGTCTGTCTTTGAACTTGAGATAATTTCTTTCCCGACTTCTCAGATACTTTGAAACTTTTAATCAGGTGTTTTTGTTGTGGGAAACTAAGTTTTGCCGCTGGTTTTTGAAGCTGTAAAAAGTGTGTTTACCTATACCAGCTTATGTTTTTGGCGTGGTTTATCCACACTCATATAAATGACAGCGAGAGAGTGGCATGTCAGATAAACACATTTAATCATAACACTAGAACATTATTTGACAATTTATGACAAGCTAATACAAGTACAGCATCCACACATCACAGTAACGTATACGGTGAAAGGCAGCAGCAGATAACGCTTTCTCACATGCGTTAGGCCAGGAGATGAAGGTGTGTCCCAGTGTGCAAAATGGCCTTCAGTACTTCCATGATGATCCTGTGTGCTGAGGACTGCGAGACATCAAATTTGTCAGACATCTCCCTGAAGCTGTTCTGGTTGGCCATGTACCACAGGAACATCAGGACCTTCTTTTCTACAGGGACTGGTGCTGCACCTTGACAGTGCTCCTTCCTTATGCCTTTCTCCTGCAGCTGCATCATTACAGATGTGAACTGGGTCTTGTTGACTCTGAAATGACGCACAAACGTGTTGTCATCCATGTTCAGCATCACCTCCCATAGTCTTCATGATTATTCCATGTGTCTGTAGGTTTGTGTGTATCAGCAGCATCCTAAAATACAAAGAAATTTCAAGTTTAATAACAATTTTAACAATAAACAGTAAAACATGTCTGCTGATGCATGCTCAATAATCCAGGTAGAAAATTTTTAAAAAGCTAAGTGGTCCTCTGGACATTCAAAAAACAAAACAAAGCAAGAAAACACTTTTTTTTGTTGTTGCTTTGTTTAGTTTTTTGAATGTCCAGAGGACCACACTTAGCTTTTTTTTATGTCTGCTAATTATGCTGAGGTAGTAAAAAAGAACAGAAAAACCTCATGTTCAGCACTTTCTGACTTTATTTATCTAATGATAACTTCTGTACTGCTGCTATTTTCCTAAAAGAGATCGAATTAAAACTATAAAATAGATGTGAAAGAAGAGCCTCGATCATAATGATCAAAAATAAGCTTATTTATTTTAAAAAATACTGGTTGAAACAACATACCTGGTTAACGTTTCAAGAGCCTCAGAATTGCTCTTCAACTTCGCTGCTAATTGGTCTAGAAACCTTTTATTAATCCAACAAAGCAAGAACAACAACAGCCTTGTAGCGGGCGTCCATCTTGTTTTGGTCGTCGCTCCGACAAGCTAACTGGAACGCATTCAACTCGGAAATACCGTCATTCCGGGTTCCTAATTCCGACTTCCGATGCAACTGGAACGCAGCATAAGCAGTTCCATCTGATCCAGGTTTGAACTTGAGAAAAACATCAGTGGCTACCTACACTTCAGTCAAAGTAGGACATTTTGTTTCCTTGTTTCCTTTTTCTGCTGCTTCTAGCTTTTTTTAGAGTTCATGGACTTTTTCATGCACATGGACTGCACACAAACACAAACACCACATGGACTGCACACAAACACAAACACCACATGGACTGCACTGGTTTCAAAAACATGATGGTTGCATGGATGTGATTTTCGGCTGATTTGGTGCTGATTCATGTCAATAAGCTGGTGCTGCTGCTGCTGCTGGATGGATGGATGAATGGATGGGAGTTCCTGCTGATTTGCTGGATTTTGATGTTAACAGCTCCTGCTCAAAGAGAAGTGTTCATGTTTCATGGTTGAACTCATTTGCAGATTATGGCTGAGAACTGTTCAGGAAGAGATTTGTACTGTACAGTATTTTGTATGCTTTGTCTGTGCTGGAAAAAACATTACAGTACTGTACCTGTACAGTACATGCTGTACTGGTTTTGTGTGTTTATGGATGAATGTGTGGTATAATGTGTTATGTAAGTGTTTGTAAATAAAGTTCTGTGCATGTTTATGGCACAGGATGTCCGCTTGTTCAGTCTCATGCCGTTAAATGTGTGTGCGTCGCTCCGTTAACGGTATAGCCGCGACCTACGTCAGAAATGCGGACCTACGACAGGCACGTGTTTTTGGTCCGCGAGATATGGCAGAATCGACCTAAGTCACACTCGTAGGTCCGGATCCCTGACGTAGCTCGAGGATTCCCTGTACTGTATAGCCCCCCCCTGGTGAAAATGTCACGAGCCACCACTGGTCCAAATACTTTTGCTATACTACATTTCTATAGTTTAGATGGTGAATATAATGTCTAGTGTTTTTGTCTAAAACTGTATGTGTGCGCTGAGCGATCAAAAACGGCTGAAAAAATGTGCCCAGTTACACACACACACACACACACACGCGCACACACACACACACACACACACACACACACACACACACACACGTGGCCAGCCTCGTGGAGGCGGGGCTAGTGAGCCCAGGGTTTCTGAGCCTGGAGTGCTGCAGGAGGAAGTGACAGCGCTAAGGAAAGTGCAGTGATTCAGTTATTTTTTTCTCCTGATTACATTTCTGATCAAGGAAGGCTTTCTCTGGCAATGATCTCCATCGAGGCAGAGAGACTTTTAAAACTGAAAGCCGACAAGGAAGACTTCTAGAAAAAAGTCGTCTTTGTTCAGAAGGAGTGGCTCATGGACTTCATTTATTTATTTATTTATTTATTTTTTTTAATTTACCTGTATTCATTTTACATTAAAAACCAGAAGAAAAATAAAAAAACATATCACATATTATATGAAAGAATACGAAGAAATCTTATTTTATCCGCCCCTTTTTTCTAAAACAAAACAAGTTCAGACAGTCAATTAAAACAATAATTATCTATAAGTAACAGAGCAAAAAGAGTAACTTTTCACAATCTACAAATATCTACAACATTAAACACTTAACTAAAAGTTTTAGTATTTTGTTAACAATTTATTTTTGATCATTTTTTTAAACATAAGCACAGAGTTTACATCTTTAACATTATTTCCCAAAACATTACACAATTCAACTCCCTGTACTGAAATGAACCGTCCCTTTAAATTAGTTCTATATCTTGGCTTTGCAAAAATTTCACTTCCCTTAAGACTGTAGCAGCTTTCTCTCTTAACAAAATACATTTGAACATTTGAGGGTTCTATTACTAACAAAATATTATAGTCCACCAAATCATAAAACTTCAGTACTTTGAGTTGTTTAAATAATATATTAGATGGATGACAATAAGGCTTTCTTGTAATAATTCTCACAGCTCTTTTCTGTAAAATAAAAATAAATTTTGTTATAGTTTAATTTAATTTATAAGTAAAGGTAACACTAAAATAATTTTTTTTCTCCAAATTAACGGTGTTTTTTGTGTGATACAGTTTGTATGTGTAAAGATTGCTGATATGAGATTTTAAACACAACCCGTTAACTGCTGCCAATCAAATGGCAAATAAACTAATCTGTAGGGTTCATGTGTTATAAAAGAAGAAAATAATGCTATAAAGTATCCAAAGCGCTGAAGAAGCTATGGCAGACAGAAGCCAAAACGTGGAGAACATTTTTTGTCTGTTTTTTATTATACATATGAAAAAAAAACTGCACAGTGCCTCACCAGCCATGAACATCACCGCACGTCACTGAGTGACAGAAAGGAGAGACAAACGAATACAGAATGGTTGGTCCAGATATAGGTCCAGGTGTACCTGAAAGACAAAAACACGTTAGAAAAAATAATTACAAAGACAAAACAAGTTGAACAGTGTAAGTAAAGACATTAGTACATTGAAAATATGTGGTCAGTTTGTCCTCCAGCAGTCTAAACCTATAGCAGCAGGGGGGCCGCCAGGAATATTGGGCCCCATGAAAAAAAAATCCAATTGGCCCCCCCTGCAATAAGTATTTCAGTTTTGTTGTGTAATGGTAGAAAGCGCAAGAGAGAGAGGAAAATCCCCAGAGACTCTGCCATACATGTCAAATTGTCCATAATTTAAATGGATTTTCCCTAATTTTGCAGGTACAGGTAGTCCCCGACTTACGAGCGAGTTCCGTTACAACGAGTTGCTCGTAACATGGAAATCTCGTAATTCGGAACGGCCGCCACGTGTCTCGTAAGTCCGGAATTTCGCTCGTAAGTTGGAACGGTTTTGCTAGCGCGACTACAAACACTCGTTTTTCATCGAAAAACTGCTTACGAGTGCATAAAAATGATCGGAAACGTGTGTCCACATGTTTAGCTAACGAACTGTGGTGAAAAAACACAGAAAAACTCGGTATTTTTTGCGTTTTTTCCAAAAATTTGCCAGCTCGTAAGTCCGGAACCTCGTAGGTCAGAGCGCTCGTAAGTCGGGGACTACCTGTATACAGTACAGGTGTAGAAAGCAACCTCATGGATTTTTTTCAGTTTTAAAAATTTTCTTTAAAAAAAACTCAGTTTCAAATGTAAAACAACCCAATAAAGTTAAATGAACACATTCTTCAACTCTACACCCAGTCTGTCTTTATATGTCATTGTTAATATTATTGTCTAATGAAGTAACTGTGATATGTGCATATTTTGTGATGATAGTGCTCCAATCGTTCTACAAATCGTTCTGCTGTTAGAAATAAGTTCTCTCCCCGACCTCCTTTCTGCCTGGTTTGTGCTGTATCTCCACCGCAGACAGCCCCCCACCCCCAATACAGAGTTGTTGGTGAAAATTACAATTACGGATTTTTGACAGTCACTATACAGGTAAATGTCCCAAGGGGTTGCCATGTATGCTCTGCAGTTACCTTACATGTCAATGAACAGTGTTGCTCACCTTTTTCACAGGGACAGGGAGGAGTTCCACTGCTATTGGGAGTTTGGGCTGCTGCTGATTCTGACTCATCTGTTGTTAAGTGTGGTGAATAGTACAGGGATAAGTTATATGTATATATGAATATCTTGGTAAACATTTTCTTTCATTGATTAAATGCTGGTGAAATATGTCGTTACATTTGTGCCACCAGCTTGAGTAACACTGATTTAACAGCAGATATCAATATAAATGAACAATAATTTGAAGCATGTGCATTCAAATCACACACACGCTTGCTATCTCCCTCTGCTTGCTCGTGGCTCTGTCTCTGCATGTTCAACCCAAGTTATATGTAAATGAAGCACATCAACAGCCAATCACAGCCAGGTTGTTTTCATTCAATCAAAGCATGTCTTGCAAATCAAAGTACTGAACCAAGAGGTGGAAGTGACAAAATCTTAGATATATTAAATCAACAAAATATAATATATAACTTAAACATTTGTAGCCCAAGAATATTTAGTTAAGCATACAAATATGCTTATTGTCAATGTGCATTTTAGGCAACATTTCTAAATTATATTACTTGTTGGTTTTGGTATTATTTGTAGATATTCAAATTCTACTAAGCAATACAACAAAATGTCTGTAAAGAAGACGGGACTATCTAGTAAATTAATTTGAATATCTACAAATAGAATCAAACCCAACAAATAATACATCTTAATGTAATTAAGAAATATTGCCTATAATAATAATAATAAAAGTTAAACTTTTCTTGTTTTTCTACCTGGAATACTGCATAATGACATTACCTAAAACACAATGACAGTAAGCATATTTGGATGCTTAACTAAATATTCTAATCTGGTCTACAAAATAAAAACATGTGTATCTTATTATCTTTTGTTGAGTTAATAAATCTAAGATTTTGTCACTTCCGCCTCTTGGTTCAGTAATTTTAATGAAAAAGACCTGTCTGTGGTTGGATGGTGACGTGTGGTTCATAACTTGGGTTGCGAGCTCAGACCAGACAACAGACAGAGAAGAGAGGGAGGGAGCAAAAAAAAAAAAATGAGGCGAAGCTAGTGAACAGGTTGATAATCACGCACATCACTACCCACCTCTCTTGGGGAAAAACTGTTACAAATCGAGACCCTTTCCTTTGTCTGTCTTCCTTTTCTTATTTCTCTTTCCTATTTTGACAGCCTGATTTTACGATTTTTCTGGGCAACTTGTCTGTCATCCTCTGACTGCAGACACCACACAGCAGCGTCAAGTGAGCTCAGAGCCCAAAGCAGCTAGGAACATACCATTTCATGCAGATACAGAGGGGTGTTTGTAAAATATCACGATGTTTGCTTTTTGGTCTGGGAGAGATAATATTTAAGTTTTACTGTTAAAACAAGTAAAAACAAAGCTACTACCATTAATGTATTATTATCAGGGGCCCACCACACCATGAAAAAAATAAAAATAAAAAAAGGCCAATTTAGGGCCCCTGTTTGTCAAGGGCCCCTGGAATCGTACCAACTTTTACCCCCCATACGGCGCCCCTGTATAGCAGCATAACTAAGGGACAGATCAGGACACAGATTTATCAAAAAGGAAAGTCTTAAGCCCAGTTTTAAAACTGGACAATGTGTCAGCTTCATGGACAGAAAATGGAAGTTGGTTCCACAAGAGAGGAGCCTGATAACTGAAATATCTGCCTCCCATTCTGCTTTTGGAAACTCCAGGTACTGTGTTTGTGCAGTCTGAGAGTGAAGTGCTCTGTTTGGAAACTACGGAACAATAAGATTTGTAGTATATGATGGAGCTAGGTTGTTGAGAGCTTTGTAGGTTAAAAGTGTAGGATATATGAGGAGGTCAATATTAAACTGACACACTTTACTTATTCAGATTGAATAGTATTTTACGGATTCTTTTTCTTTTTCAGTTTATCCAATATTTCTGTGATCTTTATGATGGATAAATAAACCATAAAGCCATTAAGTGACAGAGAAACGTTGACTTTAGTTTGGTATGCCAGGAGACACTACCATTTATTTAAAATAAATCAACTAAAATTAACACCATTACACTTGATTGATAGATTTCACCTTTTAACACGCATCAGCACACTTAAATGTAACACAACAGACTTCAGTAATGAGTTGACATATATTACTTTCTTATCTGTGGCTCTTTAGCTTAAAATGTAGTTACCAGCTTAGAAATGGAGATAAGAGAGGTTTAAGAATGAGGAAGAAAGGGAAGTTTAAGGAGTTATCTATTTTGAGTTTAACCAGAAATGACACTCCTCCGTACGAGAACCAGCTCGACTTCACAGCACGATCCAAGAAACATCCGCAACTCTGTACCTGTTTGATGTTCAGTCTCGGTTGGTAGTTGCAGAAGCAGTCTGAGCCTCACAGGTTCTGGGCCTATGAAGTCTGGTGTACCTCGGTGTGTTCATGGATTCACGTGTCGTGACGCCTGCCTTCTTCGTCAAAGACAGTGGCAGCTTCTGGGTTAGTTTCAAAATAAAGCTTTCCTCAAGAAATTCATAGAGAGCTTTTGCTCTGTGAACTTCATGGAGTCATCCATGAAGTTCCAGCTGATAAGTCAGTCTTTGGCTTTTGACCAAACTTAATCAGCTGCCAAGGCAGAGAGCTTTCAGGTCTCTGTCCATTCAAACTCTGAACGTTCACGGAAGCAAACGTTTTTTCTAGAAGTGTTGAGACCAGAAAACCGTTTCCTCATTGGTCCGTGGACCAAGAGGAGTGGGAAAACGTGAAGTGAAGACTCAAGGTTGACAGCAAGTCTGCTTAGATAAACAGAGGAATGTTTTGGGAAAGTGTCTGAAAGTGAAGAGACATTTCGACGCTTAGTTCGAGATTTAGCTGAACTCAACCAAAACAACTTCTGAGCAAGTCAGTTTGGCATATTATCTGAACTCTGACATCGTTAGACACCTTCATTGGCAGAAGTGACACAGTAATGCTTCACATTTAAGGAAATAACATAGCATATAACATATGTGATCATGATATATTGTAAATTACAACACTGCTCATGAATAAACACAGGTGATGCTCTGATTATATTTGTATTAGAACAAACTCAAAGATAGAAATAGTCTCTTTTTGAGTGAATCTGTCCTTTGATTTACTAATAAAATAAATTGTGTTAAATGTCTGGTTATTGAAAGGTCAGTAAAGGTCATCTCTGGAACAGTTCAAAAAGACTTCAGTTTGACCCTGGGTAGATCCAATACAAAAGTAAGATTTTGAATTATATTCTGGATTTGACAGGGAGTCAGTGAAGAGAAGCTAAAACTGGACAGATATGATCTTTCCCACTAACTCCAGTTAAGACTCTGGCAGCAGCATTTTAAATTAATTGAAAATGTTTTAAAGAAATATTTGAACACCCAGATAACAAACCATTGCTAGACATGACAAATGCATGCACCAGTTTTTCTGCATCAGTTTTAGATAAGATGTTCCCTTTCATTCGGTCTCTCAGTGCAACAGCATTGCTATGGGAATCAGCGCCTCCGTGCGGTGACCTGAAGTAATACCGTGAGTGTATTACTTCAGGTCACCGCAACATAAATGCTATGGGAAATTGCGCTCCGCACGGTTACCTGAAAGAATACAATCACGCCTTTACGGCATGGGCGTCAGCGTCACGCCAGAGGCCCCGCCTTCTGGACATTTAAGCGGCTGACGCCCGTCCATCTTTCTCTTTTTGCCCTTCACCTCGCAAATACCTGAAACACTCTTCTCGGATCTTCTCTGTGTCTTCATCGCTCGACCAGAGGTGAGCTCGCTTCCTACACAGAGGATACAGAGAATCTTCTACTGCGGACTGCTGGGCTGGCGAAGGCTGACCCGGCACATTTTTCTTCACCCCAAAGTTTTCTTCTCCTCTCTCCACAGAACGCTTCACTCGAGGGCGCCGACTGCGCGACACCGCTTCCCTGCTAACAACTAGCATAGCAGGCTAGCCGGCGAGAGCGACACGAGGAAGGAGACGTCTCAGGACGACGTTAGCTCTGCTAACGAGCTTAACTCTTCTCAGCCACGGCTCCCGAGAAGGTAATGCGAAAACCCAAAAGTCAAAGAAGACCAGCAGGCCAGCGAGCCCCAGCTCCCATGCCTTTTTCTCTTCTGCTTTTCTACTGCTCTGTTAGCGAACGCTAACTGCGAAGCATGCTACCTGCTAAGCTGACAAAGCTAACAGGCCAGCAACCCCGAGCAGCTCGGCGAGAGGATGCCCTCGGACAAGGAACCCTGGCAGGCCGTGAGCTCCGGCTCCCGAACCTGCTTCAGCGAATCTGGATACCCCCCCTTTTCAGCAGCGGACACCCACGAGGCCTGTCCGCTCTGTTCTGGGAGGCTACACACAAGGACACTCAAAGCTTTTCTCGTGGATGACCCAGGAGAAAGGAGAGTGGAAACGGAATAACTCCGCCGTTATCTGGCTAGCTCCCACGGTTAGCATGGCTAACCAGGGGCACCCACGACAACACGTGGTGGAGGACAGCGTTGCTAACACGATTAGCGCGGCTACGAGCGGACAACGAAGGACTCCATCGTGAGGTATGTGAAAATGCTTGGACTAGCTTGCTAGCTAACCTTCTCATATTTTGCCTTTTCCGCTATCCTACGAATCGATGGTAGAATTCATCGCATGACAAAGTGTTTTTTACCGATGCTGCGCTGCTCGAGGGCCCGTCTTAGCACCGCTAGCGGGCTCACAAGTACCTCCACGTTTAGCCCCGGCTAACGAGGAGACTCTGTCCAGCACAGTCCAGGAGGAGGATTTTCAGCTACCTGTTCAGCTGCGCTACCTGGTAGTTTTTTCCTTGCAACATCGATGACGCTGAGAGCTTATCCACCCATGAGGCTATGGATGACTCTCTGACGTTAAACCATCTCAGGGCCCGAGGGGCCCTGGCGGGATGGACAAGGACAAGTGGCCTCGGTATCGCAGGCCCACCAGGCAGAAATGCTACAGGAGCTGCAAGGGGCCACCAGCAAAAGAAGAGGAAAGGAGATGCCCCTGCACCATTACAGGCGCTCTCACTTAAAGAAGGAGAGTAAATGTCTAGTTTTTACCACCAGTTTCTGTGTTTTTAAGGAACACAGACTAGCTGGTTCGGAACGTCTAAACATACAAGAACACTCAGACCCCTGTGTAATAAAGAAAAATTGCCATCCATACATGACAATAAA
>JBBPBX010050263.1:6486-25050 GCA_038048925.1 Garcialebias charrua | reverse complement strand
TTGTTTTCTTTTATAATCTATATTTACAGTAACTGGTGCATGATCGCTGATAGCAATAGGGTGTATCTCAGTGTCTGAAATGTTTGCCATCAATGAATTGCTTACTATAAAATAATCTAAACGAGAATATGAGTGATGCACATGTGAAAAGAAAGAATATTCTTTGCTATCAGGGTGAAAAGAACGCCATGCATCGCAAAGTCCATAATCGTTCATATACTGTTTAACTATATTTATAGATTGCCAACTGCGTTGAGTTCCCGCTGCATTCAGTCTGTCTATCTTGTCATCTAAACCAAAGTTGAGATCACCTCCCATCACCAGTGAGGAATCCATGTGATTTGATAGATTGGAAAAAAAATCATGAAAAAAAGCAGCGTCGTCTACATTCGGTCCATATATGCTAACAATACAATAATTTTGTCTAAATATAGATAACTTTAATATTATATATCTACCGTTCGGATCTATAAATTGATCTAATACTGTGAAGTCAACATTTTTATGTATTAAAATTGCCACCCCTCTTTGTCTTGAATTATAACAGGCTGAGAATACATTAGGAAACTCTGAAGATTTTAGCTCAACCACAGTTGAGGCCAATTTATGAATTTCTTGGAGTAATACAACATCTGCCTTTAATCTTTTAATCTTGTTAAAAATTCTATATTTTTTATCTTGGCTACCGGCTCCATTAATATTCCATGTGACAAATCTTAAAGTGCCCATACTTGTGTCTGTGAAAATATAGATAAACCACAACCATTATCACAGATATAGAAGATAATAAAACACCCAGGTAAACACATAATCCTTGATGTTTGACTATATATCATTAAGTAATATTCTAAGTGTTGTTTTTAACGATAAATCAGTGATGTGTACCTTTATCATGTATTTGTGTAAGCAGATACGAGTGTATATAAGTCCTTGTGCTTGTGTATTAACAAATGTTGAGTTAGAAAAATACAGACAAGAAAAGAAAGTGAAATCACACTGAACACTAGAAGATGACAGATAGAAGAAAAAATAAAAAAAGAACCCTCCTACCACATTAATTGCCATGCCACCGTGTACCACCAGTCTGTGTAACCCACCAATCGAGCTGTGCTGAAATTTTTTTACATTTATTTGGTAAGTAATAATGATATCTAGCTAATAATATTAATTATTAATAGTAACTGAAAATCATTCTTACCTTAATGATGACTAATATAGCCATGGAGTAATCTCTGGGTCTCTGAACAGCTGACCATTGATGTACAGTTTGTCCACCGAGATTGCAGCTCTTCTACCTTCATTTAAATTTTGTTTCCTAATCGGGAACAGAACGCGCCTTCTGCTTAAAATCTCTGCAGGGAATTGATCATTCATACTGAAATTGGTGTCACGTAGTTCCCTACCTCGGCTTTTTACCTGCATTTTTTGTTTATAGTGTTCAAATCTGGCTACAATCGGCCGCGGCCTAGTGTCCCCAGCTTTCTTACCTCCGAGGCGGTGAACTCTGTGAAAAGTGATGGAATTAACCACATCACTCGTCAACTTCAGCTGAGTCTGCATGAAGGCCCGAACCGAGGTTTCGACGTCTTCATCTGTTTTCTCTGAGATTCCAGAGAAGACCATGTTTTCCCGCATGCTCCGGGATTGAATCTCCAGTATAGATTCTTTAAATTTTCTATTATCACCGGATAGCTGTGATACCTCTTCGGTGAGCGTTTTAACCGTTCCCCTCAGCTGCTGGTTTTCACTAGCGAGCGATGCTACTTGTTGCTGGCTGAACTCCAAAGAAATTTTCAAGTCTTGGAATTCCTTGTGTAGCAATTCCACCAGTGCTAAACGAGCGTCCAAGCTAGTTAATTTCCCGTCAATCGACTCCAGGATCTCTTTAAAGCCCGAACTATCAGTAGACGGTGAAGAAGCGCTATCTAAACTACCGTGTCTGTGCCTTTTAGCATTCGGGGTGCTAGCAGCGGCACCGGAAGTAGCATTAGATTTTCCCATGACAACACTTTCGTAACACTCGTCTACAAACAATTCCAGACTTTGCAAAGTTTCTTCTTCCAGCTTGTTCGATGAGAAAAAATCAGTTAATAGTATTTAATAATACTAACGACTTTTAAACAATATTACATTTAATTATTTCGTTTTTTATTTATTTATTTTATACTACATTTAATTAAATCTCTCTAAATCATTTTATTTTTATTTTAAATCATATAAATATTAACTTACCCAAGCTTTATCATACTCACGCACAGTTTTTCCTCTAACTTCTCAGCAACAGCTCATTGCAGCTCCACACTCACACAATAAAATATATTAATAAGCAAATAAAATGATAAAGAAAATAACTGTTAGGTGAAGTCTTGGTTCAGTTTCTCTGTCCAAAATTATATACAGGTAACAACATTGGCTGCCCTACTATCACAGCAACTGTATTCTTGGTCTGCTGCCCTCATACATCTCCTCCTACATGTCTTTGCGTGAGTGCAGCTACAGTGTGCGCTCTCAGGACATGATTACCTGCAGTGTTCCGTCAGTGAGGACTGAACTTGGAAAAAGGGCCTTCTCCTACTCCGCTCCTGCTTCATGGAATATCTTACAAAAAGATCTGAAGCTCTCGACCTTGACTTCTCTAAATGGTTTTCAGAATCTGTTGGAATCCTGGCAAAAACCAATGCAGATCTGTTCCTGTCTTTGATTTTATACGTCTACCTTATAATGTTTTGCTAGTTTTTTGATACTTTGTTAAAAAAAAAACTTTCTTTTGTTTTTTTTCTCTCTTTTGTTTTCTATTGTTTATTGTTTGTTTGTTTATTGTTTATTGTTTAAGGAAATTCTACCACTGCTGTTCATTGTTCTTTAGTTTTAGCAGGTCGCTTTCGTAAATGAGCCCTTGAGGTTCAAAAGATTTACCTGACTAAATAAAGGTTGAATGAAAAAAAAAAAGTATTCTGCGATTTTGATGAATACAAAATCGCAGAATTTCATGATTTCTGGCATCATGATTTCTGGCAAACCAATCAACAAATGAGTGACTCATTTGTTGATAGGTTTGCCAGAAATTATCAAATTATGTTTGTATTCTGCATCTGTCTGTTAGCAAAATATCTTATGAACAACTGAACAGATTTTGATTAAACTTTCAAGAAATAATCACTGAATGGCTCTCTACGACTGGTTGACTTTTAAAGTACATCCAATTCAAAATGGCTGCCACAGCTAACTGAACAACACAAAATTGACTACAACTCAGTCAATTTGACAAAAAATTGAGATAAAATTTGGTGTGGTAGTAGCTGAGATTCATTCCCAAAGCATAAGCAAAGGACTTTTAGAATGCATAAGATCTTTCTTTAAAATTATAGCGTTATTTATTTAGAATCAATGGTGTTGGTCTGTTAGCAAAATATCTCATGACCCTCTGGACAGATTTTGAAAAATCTTTCAAGAAATAATAAACGGATGTTTCTTTACTGATGATTAACTTTTGAGCACAATTGAATTGAAGATGGCTGCAGCAGGCAATTGAAATAAGCCAACTCAAAAATGGTTATAATTCAGTTAATTTTACAGATATGGAGTTAAGTGATTGTTTGTTTAAAGTTATTTTATATATTCTTTTAAATAACAGGCTAGCCTCGTTGAGTCTTTTAAATATGGGGTGATATAAGATTTTTTTCTTCTTTCTGCACTCTTTTCATTCAATGTTTTATTTTTGATGAATTTGTTTTATTTTGTCTCTTTTAAATGAATGAATAAATAAATTAAATTAAATATTAAATGGCTTTACATCTGCTAAGTTCATGGCATAAACCAACACAGACATGTTCCTGTTTTTAGTGTTTACATGGCTTTATATTGTAGCTGTTATGATATGATGCGCAGCCACGGAGCTCCAGGGGGAAGCTGACAGCAGCTGCCCGCAATCAGAGCGCAATTCCCGGCATGAAAAAGAAAAACACACCGCTGAAGCCCAGAGCTCAAATGTCCAACATAAAACTAACTTGACCGCGGTTTAATGTGGCGCTATGGCTCTGCAGACATTGAACGTTGTTGTCTTGCAGTGTTTAAATACTTCCACACAGCGGACACATGTTACTTTGTTACGATGAAAAGTCGGCTACCTGCTAGCTAAGATGCTACTCACCAGTGTTGTCAGAACTTGCGACAGAAACAAGTGTCCAGCTCCATGTAAACATATCCATAACCAGCTTCATGTAAAAAATCCATAAACAAACGACCCGCTTTTTGAAAACGATGCCACAACAAACCCAACTGAGTACTCAGTTGTCCTCACGCTTGTAGCTGGCTGCAAACTGTGACATGGATTTCCTGAATGTGAGGCGGGTCTTGTTACTCTGGGTTCATGAGACACGCCTCCGTTCAGGAAATCCATTCCATAGTTTGAAGCCAACGTGCATCATGGATCAGAAAATATCGGCAGGTTGGATCAAAAATCTGATACGTAAATTATGCTGGTATCGGATGGTTTCCGCTTCTTGCTCAGAGGGCGGGCCAGAGGGAGGGCCAGGCTCCGTGATACACGGGCACCGGCCCGTGTGGGCCCGTGTCCAGAACCGCCACAGCGGAGGAGAAAAGCTGCTGCTTCGTCCAGAGTCGGAAGGAAATAAACCACCCAACCAGCAAGGCACCAGAATCTTATCAGTGCATTAGCCAATCAGGGACCAGAAGAGACACCATAGCATCAATAATACTGCAAGGCACCCTAGATAATCACAGCATTCCAGGGGCAACCTCAACGTGCGACAGGTCTGTCTTGCTCATCACCCTATCTCTAAGGGAGAGTCCAGACACCCTTCGGAGAAAACTAATTTCAGCCGCTTGTGTCTGATATCTCGTTCTTTCGGTCACAACCCAAAGTTCATGACCATAGATGAGGGTGGGAACGTAGATCGATCGGTAAATTGAGAGCTTTGCCATTTGACTCAGCTCTCTCTTCACCACGACAGACCGGTACAGCGCCTGCTTCACTGCGGACGCTGCACCTATCCGCCTATCGATCTCACGCTCCAGTTTTCCTTCATTCGTGAACAAGACCCCAAGATACTTAAACTCCTCCACTTGGGGCAGGACCTCCTCCCCGACCCGGAGAGGAGCACGCTACCCTTTTCCGGCTCAAGACCATGGCCTCGGATTTGGAGGAACTGATCCTCATCCCGGCCGTATCACACTCGGCTGCAAACCGCTCCAGTGAAAGCTGTAGATCACGACCTGATGAAGCCAATAGGACCACATCATCTGCAAAAAACAGAGAAGCGATTCTAAGGCCACCAAAACGGATCCCCTCAACACCTTGGCTGCGCCTAGAAATTCTGTCCATAAAAGTTATGAACAGAATCGGTGACAAAGGGCAACCTTGGCAGAGTCCAACTCTCACCGGAAACGAGCCTGACTTACTGCCGGCAATGCGGACCAAGCTCTGACACTGGTCGTACAGGGACCTAACAGCCCATATCAAAGGGCCTGGTACCCCATACTCCCGGAGTACCTCTCCCAGAACCCCAGAGGGACGCGGTCGAATGCCGTCTCCATGTCCACAAAGCACATGTAAACTGGTTGGGCAAACTCCCATGCACCCTCCAGGACCCTGCTGAGGGTGTAGAGCTGGTCCACTGTTCCACAACCAGGACGAAAACCACACTACTCCTCCTGAATCAGAGGTTCGACTATCCGATGGACCCTCCTCTCCAGAACCCCTGAATAGACCTTACCACTGAGGCTTAAGAGTGTGATCCCCTATAGTTGGAACACATCCTACAGTCCCCCTTTTTGAATAGGGGAACCACCACCCCAGTCTGCCAATCCAAGGTAACTGCCCCCAATGTCCATGCTATATTGCAAAGTCACGTAAGTCAACACAACCCTACAACATCTAGAGCCCTAAGGAACTCCGGGCGAATCTCATCTACCCCTGGAGCCCTACCACCGCGGAACTTTTTAACCACCTCAGTGACCTCAGCATCAGAGATTGGAGAGTCCGACCCAAAGTCCCCAGGCTCCGCTTCCTCAGTGGAAGACGTGCCTGTAGGATTGAGAAGGTCTTCGAAATACTCTGCCCACCGACTCACAACATCCCGAGTTGAGGTCAACAGCACGCCACCCCCACTATAAATGGTGTTGGTCGCGTACCGCTTTCCCCCCCTGAGACGCCGGATGGTGGACCAGAATCGCCTCGAAGCCGTATGGAAGTCATTCTCCATGGCCTCTCCAAACTCCTCCCACGCCCGAGTTTTTGCCTCAGTAACCACCTGAGCCACATGCCGTTTGGACTGCCGGTACCTATCACCTGCTTCTGGGGTCCCACAGGCCAAAAAGGTCCAATAGGACTCAATTTTCAGCCTGACAGCATCCCTCACCGCCGATGTACACCACCGGGTTCGAGGGTTGCCACCACGACAGGCACCAACAACCTTGTGGCCACAGCTCCGATAAGCTACCTCGACAATAGAGGCATGGAACATGGCCCACTTGGACTCAATGTCCCCCGACTCCCTCGGAACATGTTCAAAGCTCTCCCGGAGATAGGAGTTTTAAAGTTCCGTCTTACGGGAGACTCTACCAGACGTTCCCAGCAAACCCTCACAATATGTTTGGGTCTGCCAGGTCTGACCGGTATCCTTCCCTACCATCAGAGCCAACTCACCACCAGGTAGTGGTCAGTTGACAGCTCTGCCCCTCTCTTCACCCGAGTGTCCAAGACATGCGGCCGCAGATCAGATGAGACGACAACAAAGTCAATCATTGAACTGCGACCTAGGATGTCCTGGTACCAAGAACACATATGGACACCCTTATGCCTGAACATGGTGTTTGTTATGTATAATCCATGATGAGCACAGAAGTCCAATAACAGAACACCACTCAGGTTCAGATCAGGGGGGCCGTTCCTCCCAACCACACCCCTCCAGGTCTCACTGTCATTGCTTACGTGAGCGTTGAAGTCCCTCAGTAGAACAAGGGAGTCCCCAGGAGGCGCACTCTCCAATACCCCCTCCAAGGACTCCAAAAAGGGTGGGTAATCTGAGCTGCTGTTTGGCGCATAGGCACAAACAACAGTCAGAGCCTGTCCCCCCACACGTAGGCAAAGGGAGGCTACCCTCTCGTTCACCGGGGTGAACCCCAACATACAGGCACCAAGATGGGGGGCAACAAGTATGCCCACTCCTGCTCGACGCCTCTCACCAGGGGCAACTCCAGAGTGGAAGAGTGTCCAACTCCTCTCAAGGAAACTGGTTCCAGAGCCAGAGCCATGCGTTGAGGTAAGTCAGACTATTTCTATCCGGAACCTCTCAACCTCACACACTAGCTCAGGCTCCTTCCCCACCAGAGAGATGACATTCCACGTCCCAATGACCAGCTTCTGTAGCCGAGGATCAGACCGCCAGGGTCTCCGCCCTCGGCCACCACCCATCTCACATTGCACCTGACCCCTTTGGCCCCTCCCACAGGTGGTGAGCCCATGGGAAGGCGGACGCACGTCTCCTCTTCGGGCTATACCCGGCCGGGCTCCATGGGTAAAAGCTGGCCACCAGGCACTCACCAGCGTGCCCCACCTCCGGGCCTGGCTCCAGAGTCGGGCTCCGGTGTCCCGCGTCCAGGTGAGGGAACATTTAGTCCATTTATTTGACTCATCATAAGGGGTCTTTGGATGAACAGATGTTTTGCTAAAATCCTGGTCTGGGTTGCGGCTTCCTCTTTGGACCTGCTTAGCAGCAGTAAATCGTCCAGGTAAAACAGAATTCTCATCCCCGCCGTGCGTAACAGCTGGATGGTAGTCTCCACGCACTTCGAGAATGTGCGGGGTGTGAGGGAATAGCCGAAAGGGAGTCTGTTGTATTGGAAATGGGCCCCCTGGAAGGAAAAACGCAGGAACTTCCTGTGTTTTGGGATGATGGGAATGTGCCAATATGCGTCTTGCAAGTCCATGTAGGTGAACCAGTCGTTCTGGTGAATGTTTTTCAACAGCTGTTTTATCGTCAGCATGTGAAACTGTCTCTCCACAATCGATTTGTTGAATGTGGATGAATCAAGAATTGGCGTAATTCCCCTTTTTTTCTTGGGGACGAGGAAATAACGAGAGTAAAACCTTGTGTTTTCCTCCCCATCTGGGATCCTGGAGACCACACCTTTCATCAGTAGCTCTTGGATCTCTAACAGGAGAGATGAGCTCTGCTCTGGGCATGACAAGACTGTTTCCAAGATCCCTCTGAAGGGAGGGGGTCTGGCTGCAAATTGTAGCGAGTAACCTTTGCTTATGAGGGAGTTCATCCATTTGTCTAATGAACACATCCTCTGCCATTCTGCATGCCGCTCGCAGAGCAGGCGTGCGTGTTCCTGACGTGTTGTGCGCGTCATGGACGTTAACCACTTCAATGCCCCTTCCTCCGTCACGTGTGTGACCTTATGGGGGGCAGGCCTCGAAAGGGCTACGTGACCGCCCCTGTGTTGCACTCCGTCTGCGGGTCCGCAGCGAGTGTAAACAAACGTTGAGGTGAGGCGTTGTTGTTTTCGCAGGTGGCACGCCACTTAAGCGGTTGCTCGCGTTCACGCTGCGTGACATGCTTCCTCTTGTTGTGCTCAGGCTGCAAGCACACATCAGAGCTACAGCGAGCCTGCTCGTGCTATAGATGGGTGGCATCACTTATGTGTGTGAAGCGCTGTCAACAGAGGTTGGGGTTGACAGTGTGGTGTGAAGTGATTATCCCTGCTGTGCTGCGTGGGAACAGAACCTGCGGGATGTAACTGTTTCTGACAGAGAGCGGGGGGTTTCACCCGGCTCAATCTGCTGAGCAACACCAGGTTCATCAGACGTGAAACAGGAGTGCTTTGTGACATTTTTCAAGCTGCAGCGTCTCGTAAACAGCTGTTTAGCAGAGACCGGCTTGTCATGTGTGGGAAATGTGTGTGTCAAAGAGGCTGCTGAAAGATTATTCGATCTAACAGGCAGACTGAAAGCAGGTGAGGATCTGCCCTTTGAGGGATGTTTGTGTTTTATTTCAAAACATGCATCGACATCACACACAATTCCTGCAAGGAGTCATTTCTTATGGTACGTCCACACCTAACAGCGTTTCAACTGCAGGAGCGTCCAGTTTACATGCAAAGTCAATGGGGGACGCGCTTCCAGGCGCGTCTTGGTATCGGGCGTCACGTCACGTGCGTGTTGAGCGTGCTGGAAAGCGTTTTCCGTGCACGTGAACCCGCTTCAGCCTCCAAAGCACGCGTTGATTTAGCTGAAGTTTTCGCCGTTCAAACGTTCAAACGCCGTTCAACTCTCCCTGATTGGTTGATCAGGGAGAGTCGGGGGGAGAAGAGAGGGGGAGAGTCCCTATGTGACGCGGAAACGAGGGGACGGGTATTGCGCAACTATGTGACGTATTGTTTGTGGGACACAGAAAAAACCTGCGAAGTCGTGTACTATGGAAGAGAAACTCATTGTAGCTGTGTGTTTGCGACAAGTCCTTCACGACCAGTCAAGTCTGCTCTACAGAGACAGAAATAAAAAGCTCCTCACCTGGCGGAGTGCAGTGAGGAACTCGGTGTACCGGTAAGCTCCTCCCACATCCCCCGCCGCCACACCGCCGCAGCTTCGCGTTCTGGTCTGGACACCACTGTGGGTCCAGTGCGTCCATTTGCGTGCGTGACGAGCTTTTTTGAAGTTGAAACGCTGTTTGATGTGAATGTACCATTATGCTTTCTTCAGCGTGGTAGCCCATGCTGCTGCTGACCGCTCCAGGGCTGTGTCTGTGGCCGGCTCTTTGGAAAGCGTTGAGCCGCTCCTGGTTGATGAGGCGAGTGCGGCTGCTCCCTGCTGGGAGGGGCCAATGATGGTGCGGAGCGCGGTGCCGCCACTGCAGGCGTGGATCGACGCTGTTAATGTCTCTGAGAACGACGATCCCTCCATCCGACAGAGTTACGGGAGGGCAGATGTGATGAAATCAGGTGACGAACCGTCTCGGACACTTCCTCATTTCTCTTGGATCTTTCCAGGAGCGCTGTGAAACTCGTCCCAAACAATGCGTCTGGCGTGATTGGACCTTCCAGCAAATCTTTCTGGAATCTGTCAGAAATGGAGGAGGCATGGCGAAGCCACGTTATCCGTTGGATCATGGTCATCCAAGCAGCGGTGCGTGACAGACAGACTGTGGATGCGGCAAAAAGGTCGAGGATGATGTCAGCAGCTTTGCAGAGCGAGCTTTTCACCTCCTCTGGCAGATCAGTTTCCTCCAACCTCTTAGAAATGTGGTTTGCGAGCAGAGCAATATTATTACTTGCTGCAGCAGCCTGGACAGAGCATTGGTGGACTCTGTTTGAGAGCTGGATGACAGTCTGATCGTGTCTCCCAGGAGGTACGGTTTCGCCCCGAACACCTCCGTGAGGCTTGGCTCCAGAGGGGGTCCTGAGGGAAAAAAACACTCAGTGAAGCCCTCAACCCTCATGATGGGGGCAAAAGTGGAGACTGGGGCTTTTAGTTTTGCGGGCGCAGCTGCAGCCTCGCTCCAGTGTGACGTCGCGGCTGGAAAACGAGGCCAGATGGGATCAGGGTGCCGGGCCGTGGTGGAGCCAAACCTTCCCGCCAGATCATCCGATCGTGGCGGGGAGAGGTACAAACAGGCCCTTTGTGTCCGCCGCTTCTTGAATAATGGCGAGCAGCTCTTGCAGGAGGGCGCCCATGGCCGTGAGCGTGGTGGCCGCTGATCTCGGAAAGAGGAGGGGCGTAGAGCGTCTGCTCTTCCGCCCCTTGTCCAACATCACGCTCTCCAGGAGGGATGGAGCAGCGCTTCGGATGCTGTCTCCATCACTGCGGTCGGGCGAGCCATCCGGCTCATCCCCCGTGTTAAAAAAGGCAATGGCTTCGTCCAGCGGCGTTTCGTCCTGCACCTGCCACTCGTCATCACCGATAGCCTTAAACAAGGCTGTACGCCGTGCCTGCTCTTCGACAGGCAGGAGGCTGTAGAGACGGCAGGAACCGGTGAGCTCAGCGTGGTGGGGACCCAAGCAGCCTTCAAAGAGCTGGTGCAGGTCAAAGCTCATGATGTATCTGGTCTGGCAGGCCGGGCACGTTCTGGACATTTTCTTTGGTTTGGAGTAGGTCTTCAGTCGATGGCTGAATGAAAACGGGGGCCATTTATCCTGTGTCAGCATATTATATAGACACGGGGGCGGAGCCCACCTAGCAGGTGGACGTGGACTAAAGGTTTTCAGTGGGCGCTGCGCGCCAAGGGAATTATCCAATAGCGACAGCTCTTAAAGGGCGGAGCTTATACAAAATAGAACTATACACTAAGAGAAATTAGAACAAAAAATTAGAACCAAAATACTAAGGAATCATGAAGACACAGCTATGATGTAACAAAAATGTCTGCACATGTCCTATATGCTGTGAATGATGTACTTTCTCTCACTGAACACTTTAGAAACACATCACTGCCTCCTACTAAACATGTAAAAAGAAAAGAAAGAAATGTATATGATCAAAACAAACTGACTAAAACCAGACGATGCAATTACAACAGTCAGGTTTGATGTTTTATTAAAATGTGCTAAATTTAACTCAATAAACTGTGCAAGAATGAGTCAGTATTTCACTAGTAAAAGTAAAAACTAAGGTTAGAACAGTTATTACAGCAAATGAATAACTTAATAAAGCATTGAAGTGTGTTAAACCATGAAGACACAATCATTTCATTTATATAATAAATAATTATCTGTGCACACACACAAAAAAGAATTTAACAAATGTTGAAAAATGTCTTGAGAATGCCCTTGGTGTTCACAAATTTATAAACTGGTCATTATTTTTATTTTACATGTTTGAGACATGTAAAATATATATTTTTAAATAATAAATGACTTGTCACTCCTTGGAATTGAGGGAGACATATGCAAATTGTCCTGTTTGTCTTTATAAACACACAACAGAAACAGCTGCAGCTTCTGGCAGAACAGACAGTTTACAGAGGCAGACTGAAGCGTCACACAATGAATAACACAGTCATCTGGAGTTTGTTGGTTTTAGTTTTTATCCATGGTGAGATCAGTCTCTTTTAGTCATTTGAAAACATCCGTTCTGTGATTTTACATGAATGATGAATGGTTTGTCTTCTTACAGGAGTCCTTGTGAGATAAAACTGGCTCAGTCTCCCTCTGAGGTGAAAAGACCTGGAGAAACAGTGAAGATGTCGTGTGTAACTTGGTTACAGCATGACAAGCTATAATTTCCACTGGATCCAACAGAAACCAGGCAGAGCTCTGGAGTGGATTGGATGGATGAACACTGGTTCAATCTCTGCAAAATATGCCAGTTCTTTTCAAAGTTGTTTCTTCATGACATAAGACGTCCCCAGCAGTACTCAGTTCCTGGAGATCAGGAGCCTGACAGCTGAAGATTTTGCTGTTTACTTCTGTGCTCGAGAGCCAGTGACTGAAGATGGAGAAGGAGCTGCACAAAAAACCTCTACAGAGCACAAACAACACTGAAACATCAGTGCTGGCTGAGTTTCCTCTTCACCTGCTAAATTTTGTAGATGTTTTAAAACATTTATTAGACTACTTCATTTGGCATGAACATAAACATTAAAAACATATTTTAACTCAAAACAATTTTTTTAAACTAAACTCATAAATGCCATATATACAGGTCCTTCTAAAAAAATTAGCATATTGTGATAAAGGTCATTATTTTCCATAATGTCATGATAAAAATGAAACTTTCATATATTTTAGATTCATTGCACACCAACTGAAATATTTCAGGTCTTTTATTGTTTTAATACTGATGATTTTGGCATACAGCTCATGAAAACCCAAAATTCCTATCTAAAAAAATTAGCATATCATGAAAAGGGTCTCTAAATGAGCTATTGGGAGTTGCTCCCGGTAGATCTGGATGGCGCCTTGCAAGGCAGGCTACCACTACTGGTGTATGAATGTCTGAATGAATGGGTGGATGGCTGGTATTGTAAAGCGCTTTGGGGCTCCTCACAGGGGGCTGGAAAGCGCTATAAATAATCTCCATTTACCATTTACCATATTAACCTAAGCATCTGAATCAACAAATTAACTCTAAACACATGCAAAAGATTCCTGAGGCTTTTAAAAACTCCCAGCCTGGTTCATTACTCAAAACTGCAATCATGGGTAAGACTGCCGACCTGACTGCTGTCCAGAAGGCCATCATTGACACCCTCAAGCAAGAGGGTAAGACACAGAAAGAAATTTCTGAATGGATAGGCTGTTCCCAGAGTGCTGTATCAAGGCACCTCAGTGGGAAGTCTGTGGGAAGGGAAAAGTGTGGCAGAAAATGCTGCACAACGAGAAGAGGTGACCGGACCCTGAGGAAGATTGTGGAGAAGGGCCGATTCCAGAGCCACCGTGCACAGGTGTGTGCAGGAAATGGGCTACAGGTGCCGCATTCCCCAGGTCAAGCCACTTTTGAACCAGAAACAGCGGCAGAAGCGCCTGACCTGGACTACAGAGAAGCAGCACTGGACTGTTGCTCAGTGGTCCAAAGTACTTTTTTCAGATGAAAGCAAAGTTTGCATGTCATTCGGAAATCAAGGTGCCAGAGTCTGGAGGAAGACTGGGGAGAAGGAAATGCCAGAAGTCCAGTGTCAAGTACCCACAGTCAGTGATGGTCTGGGGTGCCATGTCAGCTGCTGGTGTTGGTCCACTGTGTTTTATCAAGGGCAGGGTCAATGCAGCTAGCTATCAGGAGATTTTGGAGCACTTCATGCTTCCATCTGCTGAAAAGCTTTATGGAGATGAAGATTTCATTTTTCAGCACGACCTGGCACCTGCTCACAGTGCCAAAACCACTGGTAAATGGTTTACTGACCATGGTATTACTGTGCTCAATTGGCCTGCCAACTCTCCTGACCTGAACCCCATAGAGAATCTGTGGGATATTGTGAAGAGAAAGTTGAGAGACGCAAGACCCAACACTCTGGATGAGCTTAAGGCCGCTATCGAAGCATCCTGGGCCTCCATAACACCTCAGCAGTGCCACAGGCTGATTGCCTCCATGCCACGCCGCATTGAAGCAGTCATTTCTGCAAAAGGATTCCGACCAAGTATTGAGTGCATAACTGAACATAATTATTTGAAGGTTGACTTTTTTGTATTAAAAACACTTTTCTTTTATTGGTTGGATGAAATATGCTAATTTTTTTGAGACATGAATTTTGGGTTTTCATAAGCTGTATGCCAAAATCATCAGTATTAAAATAATAAAAGACCTGAAATATTTCAGTTGGTGTGCAATGAATCTAAAATATATGAAAGTTTCATTTTTATCATTGCATTATGGAAAATAATGACCTTTATCACAATATGCTAATTTTTTGAGAAGGACCTGTTTATAGCGGGTATATATCACTGACTCAAAGCCTCCAAAATCCAGTTATATTTTACCAAAAGGAAAAAAAAAACTTTATTTTAGGGATGCACAATATTGGGTTTTTGGCCAATATCTGACATGCCGACATGTTAAAACTTATTTGGTTGATAACCGATAGCGATACCGATATTTTACACACTTTCCTTCGACAGAACATAGCCCTCTTATTTAGGCTTATATGCTACAAAAATTGTGTAACAACTGAGCTGGTGTCATTTTTTTACATTTTGTACACTATCATTTAATGAGATTGTCTTGTATTGTTTCTTTTGTAAAAAAAATGAACACATTTAATAAACATAAACATAAACATAAACATATACAGGTGACCCCCGACCTACGACCCCATCGACCTGCGAACCACGGGACCTACGAACATATCATATTTAATAAAAATATGAAATTACTGTATTAAAAAAAAAAAAAAATTTTTTTTTTTTTGTGTTTAAATGTTCTTAATTTCATGTTCTGGTTGTTTTAAAGGCTTTATAAATAATAATTATGATAAAAAAGATCATTTCTGATCATTTTTGAGCAATTTTTGAGCAATCTTGGGCAACAGGAAGTAGGTCTTCAGTTTACACGGTCACAAATTAATGTAGAACACCGGACGCTATTTTAGGTTCAGTCACTGGGGTCTCCGGTCACAAATTAATGTAGAACACCGGACGCCATCTTAGGTTAGCTGCCGAGAGCCGGACGAAGACTGGTGACCAGGATGGCTTCATATGGATTAATTACTAGCTGGAAACGTCTCTGTGAACTTTGTGGATGTCTCAAGCAGCAGCGGATTTATCGCCGATCGTGCCAGGCCGCCGTGCGAACACCTCCGGCCGGCCTGGCTACACCTCCGGCCTGGCTAGCTCCAGAGCTAACACTGGAGCTAACACGGGAGCCGGCCTTTTGAACACTGGTGACCAGGATCGCATCATGTGGATTAATTACTAGCTGGAATAGCTCTGTGGACGTCTCAGGCTGGAGCAGCGGCTGGAGCAGCAGAAGCTGCAGATTGATCGCGCCGCCGCTCCAACACTAGCTCATGGCTTGGCTAGCAGAAGCTAGCCAGCTAGCTAACACAGGCCTGGAGCAGCTGCGGTGGCTTGCCGGCCCCGCGCTGCTCGGCCCGAAAACAATCAACGCATGGCAACCTAAGATGTCGGCTTTGACCATCTCAAAGTAAGAAAATATATTTTTATTTATTCTGTAAATGTGAATAGCAATGTTTAACATTACAGTACACTACTTTACATGCTTAAATGTGTGCGCGCTCCGTTAGCATGATAAATAAAGGTTGAATGAATGAATGAATGAATAATTTTTTTTTTTAAAATATAATTTTCACCCCCTACCTACGAACGGATCGAGCTGCGAACCGTTCTTAGGTCCCTAACTCGTTCGTAAATCAGGGGTCACCTGTATATATATATATATATTATTATTATTATTTTCTAATAATTGAGACAGCAGTTGTTGCCTTCTCACCAAGCTGCTTGCCTATTGCCCTGAGGTCCACCCTAGTCTTGTGCAGGTCTACAGTTTAGTCCCTGGTGTCCTTAGACAGCTCTTTGATCTTGGCCATGGTGGAGAGGTTGGAGTGTGATTGATTGAGTGTGTGTGTGGATAGGTGTCTTTGGTAACTGGTTCAAACAGTTGCAGTTAATACAGGTCATGAGTGCAGAATAGGAGGGCTTCTTAAAAATAATCTAACAGGTCTGTGAGATCCAGAAATCTTGCTGGTTGACTGGTGATCAAATACTTATTTCATGCAGTAAAATAAAAATGAATTGTTTAAAAATCATACAATGTGATTTTCTGGATTTTATTTCTTAGATTTTGTCTCTCACAGTTTAAGTGTGAGTACGGTGAAAATGACAGACCTCTCCATTATGGGTGGGCAAACTTGACAGTGTACCAAATGCAAATTTCCCCCACTGACTATAATCTGTGTGTACATGCATGCATGCCAGCCAGTCAGCCTGCCAGGGAATAAAAATCCCATCCAGGGTGTACCCCATCCCCCGCACAGTGATTGCTGGACATGGGCACCGATGACCCCTGCGACCCAAAATGGAAGAAGCGGGTAAAATATAACGGATGGATGGATGTTTTTATTGTTAGAATCCCCTCAAGTCTTTTGGAGATTGGGTAACCCCTCTGGGAAAAGAGGAACGTTGATTGACATTTTTAAATAAGGAGCATGTACTTGCGTTCTGTTTTGTGGTCAGTGCCGCAGCAATTCTGAGGCTGCAGGTTCGAGCCCATCTTGTCAGCGAGGGCATCTGACGCTAAACATCTGCCAAAACATTCAAGCAAGTTAGCTCGGTGTGGTGACCCCTGAACCAGCTAACAAAAAGCAACCATTAAGATCTGTTTTATGGTGCAAATGACAAGCAGAAGGTCGTGAGATACACATTGAAAATGTGACTAAAGAAGATTTACATCTATAAACAAAGAGATTTAATCTGTCAGAGCTTTTTGAGTCATTCTCTGCAGGCTAAACTCATTAATCCAAAAGAGCTAAGTTTAAGGTGCATTTGATCAACTATAAGTCACAGATAAACATAAAGATAAAAAAGGTGCATTTGATCAACTATAAGTCACAGATAAACATAAAGATAAAAAATATCCTCAGACTAAAAACAGCTGTTTACAGTAATATGAAATTTCCTGAATGTTTTTTATGTCAGCTTATTTCTAAAAAAAAATCTAGCATTCCACTAAATGTATTTCTTTTAAATGTTAGATCTTGTCTGTTAAAATCTTGGCATGAGTCATGTTGAACCTGATGAGGAGATGCAGTTTGTCTTTACACAATCAGATGGATCATAGATCAGATGAGTGTGCAAAGTAACACTTGAAGAGAAAGGAAAGGAGAATCCTTGTGTAAAGAAAGAGTAGTGACAGGAAAATAACAGTAAAAACAGTTAGAGCAGTTGACCTCTTGATCCTACGATCAAACATCATCCACAGCGATGCTTGAAGCAACAAATACTCATGAAGAACTCATTCATCGGAAAAGTCCTTGAAGATGATGAGAAGCTCCCGTTCTACTCTTCGTGGTGACGCTTCCGAAAGGAAAATGTTGTTACCTTTACGATTCTGGATCATTTGCTCACAGGAAAGTACCTGTGTGTCTTTCACCCTTGTGCTGAAATGTTAGTAACTGTAATTGTTGGTGAAAATAGCGACTGCTGACTACAGGAGGGAAAAACTCAGGTCAAATCATGAGAGATGGTGTAGTGATAAGAAAACGTAAATCTCACGTTTCCATGAGACAGGAACTTGAGCGTCTGTACACACCGTGCAGGTTGATTTTCCATGATGGGTTTTCATGTTCCTCCTCTTCAACATTGTGTTTCTGAAGGCTGAGATGCTCACTGAGCGTTCATTACTGGGGGCTTTCCCATTTCTAGTTTCTTCAGAAGCAGAAAATAAAATGTTTTGGTGGACACATTCAAATTAGCCTGAAATCCTTCCTGATTAAAAAAAACATTTTGATCTGAAACAACACGCCTAAAAACGCTTGCTTTTGTTAATTTGCAAATCCTTCATTCAGAAATCTTAAAGAGGACAGCTATCCAGGGGTGCCACCAAGGGGGGCCTAGGGGAGGCAAAGGTTTAGTAGAGCTTCATGAGTACAGTATATAAACAAACCTTGTATTTAATCAAATATGAGTTTTACTTTATACATGTAATAATAATAATAATAATCATTTTATTTAAAAGAGCCTTTCATGACACCCAAGGACACTTAACAAACCAACACAGTGAATACAGAGCAAACATTATCAGCGACAAATTGAAATATAAAATACATAAAGGATATAAAATGGAAGATAAAAATACATTTAGTAAAGTTAATGATAAGCTAGTCTAAAGAGATGTGTTTTCAGGGCAGTCTTGAACAGAGAAAGGGAGGTGGTGTTTCGAAGGTCGGGCGGTAGAGCGTTCCAGAGGTGAGGGGCAGAGCAGGTGAAGGCCCTGCTCCCCATGGTGGAGAGGCGGGCAGAGGGTACATGGAGTTGTAGTGAAGAGGAGGACCTGAGAGAGCGTGATGGGATGGAGATTTGTAGGAGGTCAGATAGATAAGGAGGGGCAAGGTTGTGGATAGATTTGAACGTGAGGAGTAGAATTTTGAAGAT
>JBBPBX010050262.1:9974-25050 GCA_038048925.1 Garcialebias charrua | reverse complement strand
AAGTTTTATTAGAGTGAAGACAACGATTCTTATTAAACCTTGTTTTTTCTTCATTTTTGCTTGGATTAGTGGGAGGTTATGTGAGTTTTTGTGCGATGGATGTGTTGTTGCTCTTTGCCGTGTCTTCAGGTTTTTTATTTTATTTTGCTCTTCACCATTATGATCAGTTTCTGTTGTTTTCTGTTAATCACTATTTTAACTATTGTTATTGTTAATGATATTGGTTTTGGTAATTTCATTAGGATGACTGTCATTCCATACTTTACAGATCAATGTCATGCAAGTGAAGCTGAAAATAGATTACTTAATAAAATACCATCATGGTTTAAAAAACACACAGTCTCCAGTAATCAACAGACGTATCAGTTGAATACATGTACGTTTTTTTCCCTCCTTGTTTGTTTATTGTATTTTTGTTCCTTCTTGTACTCAAAAAACAGTATACAAACACTGCTGTACTATTTTAATTCCATACAGTATACGGTAACATGTTAAAGAGGTTCAAGATGGTTAATATGAAGCTTATTAAAGCCCCATAAAATAGAAATGGACTGACCCGCACGACCCAAAAAGGAAGAAGTGAGTAAAGATAATGGATGGATTGATGGATGGATGGATTCAAGAAAAAAGTTAAATCAAAATAAAATCAAAAACTTGTTAAAATTATTTCTCTTTTATCCAAAACACTGTCAGTCTGAGGAGCTGCAATAAATCTCATAAACCTTCTCATAGTGGATCAACCAGTTTGCTGGTGACATCCAGAACCAGCTGTTCACGTGATAAATGAGGACCATCAGCTGTTCACGTGATAAATGAGGACCATCAGCTGTTCACGTGATAAATGAGGACCATCAGCTGTTCACGTGATAAATGAGGACCATCAGTCTGACGTCGGATCATTAGATGACCGCTTGCTATTCACAGGGGGCTGAATGATGCAATAAGAGCATCACAAGTTACAATGTTGTTATTGCAGGTATCACTCAGCCCCCTCTGAATAACAAGAGGCCAGCAGAACACTATTTTTTTATTTTTTTATTTATTAAATTTCATTCATTTCATTAAAACAAAGTCAACAACTCAATAAAATGAAAAACATACAATCAAAATAAAATGAAAGGCAGCAGATGAAGAATAATCTTATAATCTCTGCCCCTTTTTTACCCAAATAAACTCACAACAATGATTTATCAAAGAACAAAATTAATTGCATCACCAAATGTAAGATTACATCAACTTTAACAACTCAAATAAATTCTTATGTTATTTTTCATATTCCTTCAAAAAAATCACTTTTAGCAATCTCTTAAACACTATCGATCCATCGTCAGGATGATGGTCCTCCTTTATCACGTGAACAGCTGGTTCTGGATGTTAACAACAAACTGGTGGATCCACTACGAGATGGTTTTGTTTATAGGACTGTTTATTGCAGCTCCTCAGACTGACAGTGTTTTGGATAAAAGACTAATCATTTTAACAGGTTTTTAATTTAATTAATTATTTTTTAATTCTTCTTGAATCTGTTCAAAAAGTTTTTAATTGTATTTATTATTTGTTGATTCTTCTTGAATCCTGACTTAACCTTGTTTTATTTTTCTGCCTGGATCATTGGGCATCAGGATGTGATAGTTTTATGAGAGTTGGATGATAATTCTGGTTTCAAACCAGTTCATGTGACTGGTGGAGCAGTCAGACATGTGGAGGTGCTTCCAGCCTGTTTTTATGCTAATGCAGCTCTGACGTCATCATCAGGGAGGTGTGGGGGGGTCAGGACTACTTTAGAGCTGGTGTGCTCCCTCCCAGTCAGACCTCACCGTGTCCCTGCTGTCCTCGCACCATGCCTACCTGTCCGGAGCTCCTGGACCGAGCACAGCTGGATGTTACTGCGGGATCAGGCTGACTGGAGGGAGGACATTGTTGTGTCTCTTCTCTGGACTGTTTGTCGTCGCTGAGCGGAGGAACACCGGAGACCAGGTGAGCTGCGGCCGGGCTCTGCGACCACAACACACCGCGGAGGGATGATAATACGGATTGATGATAATCTGAAGGATTTACATTCAGCGGATAATAATGGACATTTTCAGACATTAAAACAACAAGTGACTTTAAATGTATTTAATGCGCTATCTATTATCAGTGAAGGTACATATAATAACTTTAACAATATTAATTTTAAATTGTGTTGTAAACTGGCACCTCATCTAAATTATAGTTATTAATACAGTACAGTATAGCACAGCTAATTGTTCATATTTACCTCGTTATTTTCAGGTCTCTCTTGTAAATGAGTCCTCGAGGCTCCATAGGACCAAGCTGTATAAATCAAGGTTGAATGGATAATTTAAATATAGCTTTGTTTCCAGTCATTATCAGAAAGTGGTCCTCTGAGTCTGGCTCAGGTCACTTTGGTCTTCAGGCTAAAACAACACGTCGCTTTAAATAAACATTTTGTTTAGTGTTTCCTTCATTAATAGTTAATAATTAGCAAACGATTCGGTTGTTTTCCCTCTCAGGAGGTATCGACAGAGCCCAGACTGAAACAAACCTGCGGGTTTCGGCTCATTCATTTCTCTTTGGTTAAAAGTTTCCAACGCGTCTCGACCAATCAGCGACGAGCTGAGCCGACTTCAAACGAGCCGCTGAAAGCTGCGTTCAAAGACACCTCTGATTATCAGATACTTGAGCTCTTCACGGTCCAGTCCCCACGCGCAGCACGTGCACTACAGGGTCTAAAATAAAATGTTGGCTAGTGATTACAAAATGAGAGTGGGCGCGTGTGTGTTGGAGAAGATGAGCTCGTGTAAAGTTACAGAGTCAACATCTGGATGCACAGCAGCCTTTTGTCTCCAAGTTTCTCTGCTGCAGCTTTTGTTTGTGTTTAGTGGCTCGCAGGAGGAGGTCAGAGGTCAGAGGTGATTTACAACACCAGGGCACATTCATAAAAAGTCTGGAGTTTGACTTTACTTCAGAATAAATGTTTTCATTCCCCTGTTCCTAAAACATAAAAGCTTGGAAATGTAAAAAAAATAAAATAATAACTCGTTAGATAGCAGAGCTTTAATTTTTATTGTTTATATAAAATGTGAACATATGAGTGGAGATCAAACTGTTTTAGGGAGATCTGTGTTTTGACACGCCCAGGCGCGTAGCCTACACATTTTAAGATTTAACAAACTGATATTTATTTCGTCTTTCGAACATTTGATAATGTCAGTAGAAAAATCAAAGCAAATATGTTCTTTGTTTTTAGTATTTCACTTTGTTGTACAGCACCCTGGTTTATTGTTTTCTACACTACTCTTATTTTAACTGCATGTTTACTGTAGTTTATCGTTGTCTGTGTTTTATAAGTTCAGTCTGGAACAGGCCTCTCTTGTAAATGATGCTCAATGAGACCAGTCTGTAGAAATAAACATTGAATGGAAAAAAAAAACCCAGGTAATTTAAAAGGTGAACCCGGTTAATTTTTCACCATTACCTCATTATCAAATGAAAGTAGTACGGATGCATTGATTTATCGGCCCTGATTTCCTTAATTTTGGAAAATCGCAGCTCGGCCGATACATGAGAAACAGATTTTTGTTTTGTTTTAACAACAATTGTCTGAACTTCATTTATATTTCAGAGCACTACCTCATTGCCGGTTAAAACAAGTTTTTATTTAGTCTAGGATATTGTTCAAGGGTATGTTTTTCAATAGAATAAGATTAGAAAACGTATGTTGCATTGTGACGTTATAACACCTGACAGTGTCGCTTATAAAATAAAATCTGAATGGCCGGTCAGACTTTTAAGAGATTAGTGATCAGCCAGAAAACTGCAACCAGTGCAGCCTCACTTGAAGGAATGCACGTCACCTGCACGCTACGTATTGAAGCACGTCACCTGCACGCTACGTATTGAAGCACGTCACCTGCACGCTACGTATTGAAGCACGTCACCTGCACGCTACGTATTGAAGCACGTCACCTGCACGCTACGTATTGAAGCACGTCACCTGCACGCTACGTATTGAAGCACGTCACCTGCACGCTACATATTGAAATGAAGCTCTGCTGGAGTCAGTCCTCAGCTCACATCCTGTAAAAGTGACGTTAGACATGTTGTGCTGCTCAGGTCTGTTGTGGTGGCCATCTTGAATTGTACTGACTCTGAAAGTTTATCAGTTTTTTTTATGTACAGACACTGAGAGTTTCAGTAAAATCCATCAGATGTTTCATGAGATATTTTGCTAACAGACAGACACACAAAGGCCAGTAGATGCTGATAAGAGCTGCTGTTTCATTTTTTTTTTTGTCCCCCTGTGTTTATGTGTGGTGTCGGCATTCTTCATATTTATAAAATCAGACGAGCCGGAGCACGGCAGAAACTTTTGTCATGAAATTATGGAAAGTTCTTGTCAAACGAACCGAGAAATGTACAAACTGGAATTTTAAAATACAACATGCGTCTGAACCTGGAACACTTGAGACTGTTCAGAGACTTTGTAGATTATTTTTGTCTGTTTTCTCTTTTAAGGAGAAAAATGTGTTTTGGTTGTTTCACATTTATTTTGAAAATTAGTTAGAAAAGTAGAAAGAGTTATTCATTTCGTTCTGTTGCTGGAAGATTATAATTGTTTAAACTGATTGTTTGAAAAAAAGGTGCATATATAATAAGATTTATTCTTCTTTCTGCTACCTTTCATTTTTTTAATATTTTGTACGTTATCATTTATGGGATTGTCTTGTATTGTGTTTTTTTTTTGTAAAAAAAAAAAAAAGAACAAATTTAATAAACATAAACAACATTTTACATTTTGTATCACAACTGGAAATGTGTCCTGTTGCTTGCATGTGTTTTTCTGTGTCTGCGTGGAGCCGTTCATTTCATTCTGTGGTTCTCTGCAGGACTGGCTGTGCCATGACCTTTGACCTGTGAGCTGGACAGCCCTTTGTGTTGGTGTGAAGTGGACGGTGCACGATGAGGAGCAGCTCTCTCGCCCGGCCTCTGGGTGTGCTCACAGCTCTGCTGCTGTCCCAGCTCTGCTCCGGCATCAAATGGCTGTAAGTTCCTCTGCGTCGTCATCTGTGAGTTCATCATGACTTTCTGTTTGTGGAGGCGTGACGTGGAAACACCACGACGACGACTCAGACACAAAATGAGCTGTTGGCTCTTTAAACGAGAACGCCGTCGTTTTATTGGTTTAAAGGTGGCCCGAGGGTTGCAGGTCCAACGCCGTGGACTGTGATGAGCGCTGGCTGTGGAAGGAGAACAGAAAGTCAGATGGCGAGGCGCCGCCGTGGCGTCCGTTGCTTTCTGTGTGTAGTCTGGTTTGGCCTCAGATCATAAAAGGAGTTTGCTGGAGAACAAAGATTCAATGCTGAAATGCTGATTGATTGACTGAAAACCCACAGGGTTTTTATGGTCGTGTCAAAGTAAACAGTCACCTCCACATTAAGTCTGCGAGTCCATAAAATCCCTGCGCTGGTGTTTGCTCAGTCGGATGATTTGTATAAAGCAGCGAGCTTTACAGTTCCAGAAGAGGCCGCGTCCACCTCGCCTGCTAAATAAAATGTCAGTGGTGCAGTCGACATGATATGCAGGTAGACGGAGTAAAAGTTTAATCATTTCAGTGTTCTCATTTATTAAAGGTGCGCAATAATACATGGCATATTATTACAGTAGGTACATGTCATTGATATGTTAAACAGCAGTTAAACACCTGTAACAATCTATGTGTATACAGTGCTTGTTTATTACATTCACTTTAGGGGTGCAGGAAAAAAAATCGATTTTTTAAAAAGAATCTAGATTCTTAGTCCTGGCGATTCAGAATCGATTCTAAAAGCCACAATCGATTTTTTTATTTTTTTTACATTAAAACCCAAAAGATAAAGAAAATAAAACCATATCTCATAGTATATGAAAGAATACATAAAATGAAAGGTGGCAGAAAGAAGAAGAAATCTTATTTTATCTGCCCCTTTTTTCAAAAACAAAACAAGTTCAAACAATCAATTCAAACAATAATCTTCTATAAGTAACAGAGCAAAAAGCTAACCTAATACTGGTTATTTAAGTTACAGAATTTAATGCATTCCTGTATTATTTGTTCCTATTTTTGGTATAAATATCAAACGATGCAAAAAATTTGATACAATAAGGAACCTAAAATTATTGTTTTAAATAAATGTTCTATTTGTTTACATTGTTGTTTAATGTTTTCAGTTTAAAATTATTGTTTTAAATAAATGTTCCATTTGTTTACATTGTTGTTTATTCTTTTCAGCTTGTCAGTTACAAAACTGAAACTAAATTTATGACCATTTTAATAGAAAAATCGTTTCTGAATCAAAAAAATCAATTTTGAATCGAATCGTGACACCAAAAATCGGAATCGAATGGATTCTCCAGACACTGAGAGATTTGCACCCCTATCTCACTTATCCAGCAAATTATTGTATAATTAATACTTTTGTAATTACTATTTAATACTTTAAATGTTTTGCTTTGATACTCTTGTAAATTATAAAACATGTTTTAATACAAAGATAACTGTTGCACAAAGTTTGTTGTTCATTTATTCAAATATAAGCATCAGAGAAATTTGGAAATGTTCAATATGCTTAAAAATCAAAATAAAGTGATGACTGCATTGTATTAACTGGTGTAATTTGGTTCTTAAGCACAGTATACCCAGTACAAAATGAAGAATACACCACTGTAGAATGGGTTTAGAGCCACAAAATCTTATCATTTATTTAAAAGAGACAAAAGAAACAAAACAAATACATTAAGAAAAAAAAAACATTGAATGGAAAGGTGCAGAAAGAAGATTTTTTCATAATAGATAATAAAATAGTAAAAATAATAAAATGAAGATCAACTGACATTTACACACATCTAATGGTGCACTGTGGCGTTGTAATAATTCATATTTCAAACAAAACAGTTCCGTATTTAAACAGAAATCCAAACCATCTTTTCAGACATATTTTTATTAGTAGAAAGTGACTGCATTTGCACTTTGCGTTTTTATATTTTGTTTATGGTGAAGAGACAAAATAAAGTACATTTGTATTTTGTAACACAGTTCTGTCATTTTCATTATTTGTATTGAAATTGAATTGATTCACAATTAATCGATTCAGAACAGCATACTGTACATTGAAATCAAATCGGTTTAGGAAATTGTCCACAATATCCAGCCCTATTGTCCACATATCATAGGACGGAGGTTGAGGAGCATCAAATGTAGAACCACTAGACTGAGGAACAGCTTCTACCCTGAGGCTGTTAGACTCATGAATAAATAAATAATAAGAATAAACACTGCAAAATATTACATCATGCTGATGCTGATCTGTTTTCTTGTTGCTGTGTTCATCTGTGACCATCTGATCATACAGACTCATGTTCGTGCTGCTGTTTATAATGATGTTTTTCCACTACATTAGGGCTTAGTGTATTACTAGTTGATGTTTCTCTTAGTTAATTCTAGATGTTATTACTGTTTTTCTCTTGCATTTGCTGTTGGATGTAACTGGGACCCCGTGTACATAATCTCGTTTTCATCACATGTACCACATGCGGTGCAAATGACAATAAAGACTCTGACTCTGACTAAATAAAGTGCACCAAGTGCCCTGCTCTGAATAGTTTGAAACCTTTTTAACCTCGACACTTAACATCTGAAGGAATCACTCCAAGTGCTTGGTAAGTAAACAGTAATATGACTTCTCCAAAACAGTCTATAATTCAAGTAATGAAGAACATTTAACTTCAAATGCACCCATCTTAGCAGAGCAGCTTAAGGCCTGTAGATAGACCCTGCCTAATAAGTGAACTCTAAACAGAAAGTCTACTCTGCAGACCAAGTGAGCTACATTCTCCTCAGATTTTTGTTTAGAAATAGAATCTGATCGACGTGCTCTGGGAGAAGTGCACTTCTCTGCGCAGTGATGATATCTCCAGGGGTGGAGAAGACTCTCTCTGAGGATACACTGGTGCCAGGGATGCAGAGGTATCTAAAAAGCAAAGTCTGGTCCTCTGGACATTCAAAAAAAAAAAAAGTGTGATACTTGCACATGAATATAGATTTTTTTTACTAGGAAAGAAAAAATCTATATATATCGCGATATCGATATTATTACACTGCCCTATTATATAGCGCTTTATAGCCCCCTATGAGGGGCCCCAAAGCGCTTTACAGCACCAGCCATCCACCCATTCATACACACATTCATACACCGGTAGCGGCAGACTGCCATGCAAGGCGACAGCCAGTCCTACCGGGAGCAACTCGGGGTTAAGTGTCTTGCCCAGGGACACAACGACCGAAGTCCGTTGAACGTTCCCGAGAACGTCTCAGAACCTTCCTGAAGGTCAGAAATGTCCACAGGAGACACAGATCAACCCTGTCCTGCCGTGTAACTGTTGAGCAACAAACCTCTCTGGAAATAATCCCTGACTCGTCTCAGAACCTGCAGCCTGAATGTCCACGTCTAAAAACCTGGTCCAAATCTCTACCTCTCCAGCAGATAAACCCAGAAACACAGAGGTCGATGTGGGTCACGTGCACGGTCTGGACAGCCGTGCACCAACCCAGGCTCCAACAGCAGCACCTGATGAGTTGAATTTACAGCCGAGTTGTGCAGAAAACGAGCAACAGCCTCACCTGGTCGAGGGGGGGCCTTCTTGGCTTTGAAGCTCTCCGGGGAGCGTTCGGAGGCTTTGCAGTCGTTCTCCAGCAGCATCCCGAGGAGAAGAGCCGGTCTCTGTTTGGTGTATTTACTGCTGAGCAGCGGGTACCAGCGAGGGTCCTGAAAAACACTGAGTCTGAGTGTTGGTCCGGACCAGAACCATCCGCCGACGAGGTCCAAACAGAAAGATCCGTAACACGAACGCATCATCTGAAGTCTGCCGTTCAAACGTTCACCGTCTGAACGTGAAATAAAACGTGAACATTATTCGACGTGGGTCAGTTAATGTTTTTATTTTTAAATGTTTGTTCAGGAATCTTTTTTTTTACGATCACATTTATGAAACGAAGCTTCAGACTAAAAATCTTCCCAACAACTTCCTTCACTCAGAATTCAATAAGTAAACTCAGTTGACAACATACGTCCTGAGCATCGTGAAAAAAAAAAAAAGATTTTAATACATTAAACTCTAAATATGTGTTTTATTCAGAGCAGCTTTTGTTTAAAATGCTCGTATTAATATTTTACACTAATGTATTTTGTTGTTTTCTCTCTTACACGTTAGATAATTGCGCCTCAGCGTGACTAACCTGTACAAATAAAATTAAATGAAATAAACTCCCAAACACGTTTTAATTTGTGTGCTCCGTTATTTTCTTTGGAATGAGTAAATACTGTATTTTAATGACTCCGGGGGAGTCGACCGTTTACTCGTGAACATAATCCTGAAGCTGCAGCTAAACAACGGGAACAAACACTGAATTAAACGACACCATCTGAGTGAAACTTTTATTAAGTTAAAATGCCCAAAAGGCTGAACGCGTTTTATAAACCTGCTCATGAATCAGGTATTTCACGCATACTCCGGAGAGTATTTAATAAATAAATTTAATCTGAATAAATGTGAAATAATCCTCCTGACTGTGGATTAAAAGTTGTTCTGTCTTGAACTAAACAGCAGCAGTAAGTTCCACATCTGGAACGTGTTTCAGGAACTTGTTTGTGATGGAACCCGCCGGCAGACAGGTGAGGTTTACCTGTCTGACCTCCTGCACCGATCTGAGGTCCAGGACGATGTACCCGACGTTCTCCTTCTTCTTACTGACCGGGTCGACAGAGAAACACTGAAGCTTGATGGGGGTCCGCTGCAGCCTGAGGAGAGCGAGGAAACGCCGTGTCAAACCAGAACCGCAGCTCGAACACGTCAGTTTAACAGGAGATCGCTTTATTTTCACAATAAAACTTCACATTACTGTATTTACAAAATAAAACCTCTCCAGTTAAAGGCAAAAGGTTTGAGTCTTTAAAATGGCGTCAGAGCTGTGGACCTGTGCTGGTGCAGAGTCCTGCGGTCCAGTTCCCAGGCCAGCTCGGTGCAGAACTGCGGCTGGTCTCGGTGCTCCACCGGGTCCGTGGCCAGCTGCTCGCCATCGAAGCTGGCCTGAACCACCAGACTGAGCCGCGGCCTCTTCGGGAAGTGCCGACCTGAAGACGCACGGGGTGGAACAAACACATCAGCTTTTAAAGATTATAATCCATAAATCAGATGATCCTCACCAATCGCTGCGGTGACCTTTGACTGCACCGAGGGACAGAGAGAAACGCAATTTCAATCCTGTGTATGGCCTGTACATATTGCAGTTCTGACAATAAAGTTGACTTTGACCCCTGGTCCGGCGCTGCACCAAGAGATTTAAACTGGTCGGTCGCCTCTGATTGGTTCAAAACTTTTAATTCAAGCAGCAGAAACTGTAGATTATGAAAGATCCTCGTCCTGTACCAAGGATTACATTATTTAAATATTGGGTTATTGTTGTTTAATGATTTTAATGTCTTACTTACAAATAAACCTTAACAACTCAGTGTAAAACTCATAAAATCACATTTAACATTTTCACAGATAAAAATGTTTCTAATTAAATGTTCAGATTTAGAATAAACACCAAGCATTTCTTGAAGAATGCATATATGTTACTTGTAAACGAACATCTGTTTATTTTCTGAAAGTTAATTGAACAAACCATGAAGAGCAGCGATAACTATAAAGAAAAATATGTCTGGAGCCAGATTATAACTCGGAGCTAATCTCAATCCGAGACCCTGAAACAAACAATACAGTACTGTACACATTCACATGCAAGTTTTGTTACAATCTGACCAGTGGTCCGAAAGATATTTTGCTAACGGAGTTGACTGCCAATAGTTAAAGAGAACATTTTAAACAAAGATGTTTTTATGTCCTTCAGAGTCTGTGTTGTGGATCAGTCTCAGCTACTACCACGCTAAACTTTAAATCCATATCTGTAAAAATGACTGAGTTAGGATTGTTTTTGTTTTTAAGGTGAACTGGCTGTGGCGGCCATTTTGAACTGGCTTGTCTTCAAAGTGTAATCAGAAGTAGAGCCATCGTTTATTTTTTTTATTAACGTTACTATTATTATTTTAATAGTGAGATAAATGAGTATGTCAGGGGTCTGCAACCTTTACTATCAAAAGAGCCATTTTACGCCTTTGTTCACTAAATTAAAAGTGATTAGAGCCGCAACAACCTGCTGTGGTTATCAACTGGTGAACCATGGGCCAATTTAGGTTGGTTGGAGGGGGCTTTGGTGTAGTGATGTAAATCTGATGCCGAAGCTCCGATCCTTGCTTTGAACTCGAAGCTGCGTTCTCTTTGAACCACTGCTACGAAGCGTGCTTTACGGCAGAGCAAGTTACGTAATTGATGACGTATGAAGCAGTGACTGCTTCGGTCCCCAAATGAATCCGCACAATAGCAGCAGCCTTCGCAAACCCACTATGTACAGTATAGGGATAAGTGTGTGTATGACAACTCTGAATGGATAAATGCCAAGATGTTGTCGAGGCAGTGAACTGGATTGGCACCCGAAGGACCCAGGTTCGATTCCCGGTCATGGGATACCTTGTGGTATTAATTTATTTTATTTTTAAAGCCTTTTGTTTCGGATAGATCGGGTGAGAATAGATAAATACATGATGTACATAATAATTTTTTGTTGTCGTCTACTGAATCAGCTGAACATACAGTGAAACAGTACAGAATATAAAACAGACAGTGTGTGTTGTCTATTTCACCACTAGACGTCACTGAAATGAACCATTGAATGAATGAACCCAAAGTGGTTCAATACTGCTTTATTGCTTCATTTGGCCATCACTACTTTGGTGGCCATTAGGGGTGACATCCATCCAGCCATTATCTTTTACCCGTTTTCTTCCATTTTGGGTCACTGGGGCTGCCGGTGCCCATATCCAGCAGCAATCACAATGCAAGGAGCGGGGTACACCCTGGACGGGTCTCCAGTCCATCACAGGGACACACAGAGACAAACAAGACAAACCACCATTCACTCTCTCACTCACACCTATTTGACATTACACCTGATTGGCGTTACCAATCAGCCTAACGTACATGTTTTTGGTCTGTGGGAGGAAACCGGAGTACCAGAAGAAAATCCACGCATGCACGGAGAGAACATGCAAACTCCACCCAGAAAAGCACCCGGACGGGGATTTGAACCGGGGACTTGCTAGCTGAGAGGCAGCAGCTCTAGGGGTGACATTATAAAGCTAAAAAAATATCTGATAATTTAGATTTTTCCAATTTAAGACAAATGAAAAGACCAGATTCTTGGTGGGGGGTTAGTTTTTTAATTAATAAAAACTATGAACTATGCAGGCCTGTGAGTTTTTTTTTTATTGTGGCAAAATTAAGTATAGAAATTAAGCATAAAGTTAAAATTGGTATGTTTTACTCCTTGTACATGTTCCAGCAAAATAAATTACAGGAAAACTTCTAAAACTAGTCCCTTTTTGTTGTTTTTACAACAACCAATAAAATAAAGCTTTATGTTAGTTTTGGTCAAAGCTTGAAAGAGCCGCAGGTTGCAGACCCCTGGTCCAGGTGGTTGATCCGTTACTGATTAACCACGTGATTAAAAATGAACACCTGGTGTCTGACAGATGCTTCAGGTCAGGTAAGAGGAGAGCAGGTGAGTCTGTTACCATGGTGATAAACCACTAACCCCTCTTTGTGAGCTGAACCTCTCAACACACCTGTCCTGTGTTGAACAGGTAGTTCAGGTACAAATGTCTTTAAACAGTTTAAAAGTTAGTCTCATTCTGTGATGAGTCTTATCAAACAGCTGGAATTACCTCAAAACCAGACCTGGACCCACAGGTGACCTGCACCGGGACTGGCTCAAACCGGGTTAAAACCCTCATGTATCAGCAGATAATGAGGGAATAGTCTGTGTAAATGATGCTAAAGCTAACTGAGCTGTGCTGTCATGTCATCCTCCTCGGAACACACTCACCTTCCAGGACAGAAACAACAATAAGAAGTTGGTCCGACTTGGCGGTCATGTTCACATTCTGCGGCTCCAAAGGAAAGCTTTCGGTCAGAGCGGTCGAAAAAAACCTTCGTTCTTTAAATTCAGAGCTAAGTTGTTGGTATAAGAACAAAACTGCTATTTTAGGCGAAGATTTACTGAACCGCTTTGTCGTCAGGCTTTGGCGCCACCCATTTTATTTAAACGCGACAGAAAAGATGGTGGAGACGGGTTAGAGCGCCCCTGCTGGTTGGATCCGGAACTACACCACTAAACTGGCTGGAGATGAGTTAGAGCGCCCCTGCTGGTTAGATCCGGAACTATAGAACAAAACAGGACAAGAAGTCAAATCATAGAGAAAGTTAAATTTAAAAAAAGGTTGTTTTGTCTTTTGTACACATAAAAATTACAGAAACATGCTAAATAAACTAGACATTAAAATATATATATATTTTTTTTATTCTTCTTTCGGCTTCTCCCTTCATCAGGGGTCGCCACAGCAAGCTAGTCGCATGAAGATTTGGCAATTGTTTTTTTGTTTTTTGTTTACGCCGGATGCCCTTCCTGACACAACCACAGACCACCGAGCTACCACAGCCCTCTGTGTGGAGCAGAGAGCTGATATCTAGGGTGCCCGGGGGAGCAGATGGTGTGGGTTAAGGGCCTTGCTCAAGGGCCCAGAGTGGGGCAGATGAGGGTGGAGACAGGTGTGACTGCTTCACTTATCCCTCCCACATTTTTGATGTTGTCGGTACCGCGGCTTGAACCTGCGATCTTCCGATCACAAGCGCACCTTCTTAACCTCTGCGCCACCACTCCCACATTAAAAACAATACAAATAAAAACACAATAATTAAATACAGGTAAAATTAAACACAACACATGCTCATGTAATAATAATAATTTGAAGATAACATAAATAATGATAGCCTTCAGAATTGTTAATATGATAAGGCAGGTCTCTACAAAATGTGCTCAGAAAATGTTTGGCTACTGGGCAAACACTTTCCATCCACCTCCACCTACATCAACCCCCCCCCCCCCACACACACACACACACACACACACACACACACAGGCTCACCTTGACTCAGTGAAACAAGATTATTATTATTTTACCACAGCAACACAGAACTGACAGGAACTTCTCAAAGGTCATCGATTTTCTATCATTCATCCCTCCTATATCTTTACCTGCTTATTCCTTTTTGGGTCGCGGGGGTCACTAGTGCCATCACTGGCGGGGTGTACCACAGCCACGTGGACAGGTAACAAGTCCATCACAGGGTCACATAGAAACAAAAGAGACTAATTTAGAGTTAATAATCATGTTTTTGGACAAAAATGTAGGGCAAAGACAAAAGTGTTAACATAGCAATAATTACAAATCAAAACGTGAATATTAGGGCGAGTAAAGACAGCAGCAGAGTAAAGATGTGGTCCGCCTGCCCGCAGCAGCAGAACTAAGGGATAGCTCAGGAAACTGACCCTAACTATAGGATTTATCAGAAAGGAAAGTCTTGAGTCATAAAGCAGACAGTGTGTCCGACTCACAAACAGAAACTGGAAGTTGGTTGCTCAAGAAATTAACCTGACAACTGAAAGCTCTGCCTCCCATTCTACTTTAAAAAAAACTCACAAGTAAACCTAAAAATGTAAGTTTCATCAGTTTGCTGCTCTGAAGCATCCAGATGTGTGTTAACATGACACCAAGATGGCAAGACATCAGCAATAACATCAGAGAAGCAGCTGTTGCTGCTCATCAATCTGAGAAAGGTCAAAAGTAATTTCCAAACTACCTGGAGTCCATCGTTCTACAGAGAGAACCATTCACATGTGGAAAACACTTCAGAAGACTGCCATCTTCACAGGAGTGAACGTCCCAGCAGATTCCTCCAGAAGGTTAAACTGTGCAATACAGGTGGTCCCCGACTTACGACGTTCCAGACTTATGAACGCGCTTACGAACAGTACTGTTGTACAGTAAATACAGCACTGGTATGTGTTTTTAGATGAAAGTGTGTTTGCTAGCCATTT
>JBBPBX010050261.1:0-21596 GCA_038048925.1 Garcialebias charrua | reverse complement strand
GAGGAGGAGGAAAAGTGTCCTCCTTGCATGAGAGCGAGTGAGGAAAGCATGTGTCTACAACCAATGTTTGTTTTGTTTGTCTGCCTTTAGCAGATGCAATATAACTGTGGAAGAAAGCTGGCCAAGAAATTAAAAGAAAAATGGAATCCATTTGCAAATTGTGTTTTCATTCATGTTAAATAGTACAAAACATAAAAAAAATTGTGTTGCATACTCACAGTTATTCTCGTCTAGTTTTGCTAGAACTGTTTCAGCATGTTGTCTCATTTATCATCCTTCTGTCAGATCTTACTCAGCCTCACATCACTGGTTAACATCAGAGCTGATTTATGATTTCAAGTGTTTATTCTGATTCAGTGTCTCTTTTCAAAACTCTTTTCCAGGTACACCTTCACTGGAATTTACACTTTTGAGTCAGCAATAAAGATCTTGGCAAGAGGATTCTGTTTAGTTCCCTTCACGTTCCTCAGAGATCCGTGGAACTGGCTCGACTTCACTGTCATCGTCATGGCGTGAGTTGTGATGTTGTTGCATCGTGATGAAGATCTATGTTTGTTCACATTTACTCAATACTGATGGTGGCAACATGACAAAGAAGTGTGAGAATCTAAAATAAGAAACATTTAACACCATTTAGAGACTTTACACCTAGGTCATGGGCATCTGTGGCTGAGTAGTCCTCCATTGGGAGAGTTGGGAGGGGGGTTGATTCCACCATCAGCCACATGTTGAAGTGTCCCTGGGCAAGACACTGAACCCCTCACTGCCTCTGATGTGTGTCCCATCAGTGTATGAATGTGATCTAAATCTCTGATTAGTCTACAGATTCAGATTAGCATTGTAGAGGTGTAGTAGAGTGCTGTATGAATGTGTGTGTAGTAGAGTGCTGTATGAATGTGTGTGTAGTAGAGTGCTGTATGAATGTGTGTGTAGTAGAGTGCTGTATGAATGTGTGTGTAGTAGAGTGCTGTATGAATGTGTGTGTAGTAGAGTGCTGTATGAATGTGTGTGTAGTAGAGTGCTGTATGAATGTGTGTGTAGTAGAGTGCTGTATGAATGTGTGTGTAGTAGAGTGCTGTATGAATGTGTGTGTAGTAGAGTGCTGTATGAATGTGTGTGTAGTAGAGTGCTGTATGAATGTGTGTGTAGTAGAGTGCTGTATGAATGTGTGTGTAGTAGAGTGCTGTATGAATGTGTGTGTAGTAGAGTGCTGTATGAATGTGTGTGTAGTAGAGTGCTGTATGAATGTGTGTGTAGTAGAGTGCTGTATGAATGTGTGTGTAGTAGAGTGCTGTATGAATGTGTGTGTAGTAGAGTGCTGTATGAATGTGTGTGTAGTAGAGTGCTGTATGAATGTGTGTGTAGTAGAGTGCTGTATGAATGTGTGTGTAGTAGAGTGCTGTATGAATGTGTGTGTAGTAGAGTGCTGTATGAATGTGTGTGTAGTAGAGTGCTGTATGAATGTGTGTGTAGTAGAGTGCTGTATGAATGTGTGTGTAGTAGAGTGCTGTATGAATGTGTGTGTAGTAGAGTGCTGTATGAATGTGTGTGTAGTAGAGTGCTGTATGAATGTGTGTGTAGTAGAGTGCTGTATGAATGTGTGTGTAGTAGAGTGCTGTATGAATGTGTGTGTAGTAGAGTGCTGTATGAATGTGTGTGTAGTAGAGTGCTGTATGAATGTGTGTGTAGTAGAGTGCTGTATGAATGTGTGTGTAGTAGAGTGCTGTATGAATGTGTGTGTAGTAGAGTGCTGTATGAATGTGTGTGTAGTAGAGTGCTGTATGAATGTGTGTGTAGTAGAGTGCTGTGTGGATGTGTGTGTAGAGTGCTGTGTGGATGTGTGTGTAGTAGAGTGCTGTGTAGATGTGTGTGTAGTAGAGTGCTGTATCGATGTGTGTGTAGTAGAGTGCTGTGTGGATGTGTGTGTAGTCGAGTGCTGTGTAGATGTGTGTGTAGTAGAGTGCTATGTGGATGTGTGTGTAGTAGAGTGCTGTTTGGATGTGTGTGTAGTAGAGTGCTTTGTAGATGTGTGTGTAGTAGAGTGCTGTGTAGATGTGTGTGTAGTAGAGTGCTGTGTGGGTGTCATGGGCGTAGCCAGGATTTTATGAGGGGCGGTTCGTTTAAAGGAAACGTGGCCTTGAAAGAGCAACACGCCTCGGTGGTTCAATGGAAACGCGTCTGGTTGCCGCTCCAAACATTTTCTCGACTCGAGTTCGAACCTCACTTGGTTGAACTTATTTTACGTTTGTCTTTTATTGGATTAAAAAAAGGAGTTTGTGTTAACCACAGGCATATTAACTCCTTTTTTTTATCCAATAAAAGACAAACGTAAAATAAGTTCAACCAAGTGAGGATCGAACCCGAGTCGAGAAAAGGTTTGGAGCGGCAACCAGACGCGTTTCCATTGAACCACCGAGACGTATTGCACTTTCAAGGTCCACGTTTCCTTTAAACGAACCGCCCCTCATAAAATCCCTAGGCGGGACTTCATAGGCAAAGTGGACGGTTCGTTCGAACCGAGCGAACCGCCCCTGCCTACGCGCGTAAATGTGTGTGTAGTAGAGTGCTGTATGAAATTGTGTGTTGTAGAGTGCTGTATGAATGTGTGTGTAGTAGAGTGCTGTATGAAATTGTGTGTTGTAGAGTGCTGTGTGAATGTGTATGTAATAGAGTGCTGTGTGAATGTGTGTGTAGTAGAGTGCTGTATGAATGTGTGTGTAGTAGAGTGCTGTATGAATGTGTGTGTAGTAGAGTGCTGTATGAATGTGTGTGTAGTAGAGTGCTGTATGAATGTGTGTGTAGTAGAGTGCTGTATGAATGTGTGTGTAGTAGAGTGCTGTATGAATGTGTGTGTAGTAGAGTGCTGTATGAATGTGTGTGTAGTAGAGTGCTGTATGAATGTGTGTGTAGTAGAGTGCTGTGTGAATGTGTGTGTAGTAGAGTGCTGTATGAATGTGTGTGTAGTAGAGTGCTGTATGAATGTGTGTGTGGTAGAGTGTTGTATGAATGTGTGTGTAGTCGAGTGCTGTGTGGATGTGTGTGTAGTAGAGTGCTGTGTGATTGTGTGTGTAGTAGAGTGCTTTGTGAATGTGTGTGTAGTAGAGTGCTGTATGAATGTGTGTGTAGTAGAGTGCTGTGTGGATGTGTGTGTAGTGGAGTGCTGTATGAATGTGTGTGTAGTAGAGTGCTGTGTGATTGTGTGTGTAGTAGAGTGCTTTGTGAATGTGTGTGTAGTAGAGTGCTGTATGAATGTGTGTGTAGTAGTGCTGTATGAATGTGTGTGTGGTAGAGTGTTGTATGAATGTGTGTGTAGTAGAGTGCTGTATGAATGTGTGTGTAGTAGAGTGCTGTGTGAATGTGTGTGTAGTAGAGTGCTGTATGAATGTGTGTGTAGTAGAGTGCTGTATGAATGTGTGTGTAGTAGAGTGCTGTATGAATGTGTGTGTAGTAGAGTGCTGTATGAATGTGTGTGTAGTAGAGTGCTGTATGAATGTGTGTGTAGTAGAGTGCTGTATGAATGTGTGTGTAGTAGAGTGCTGTGTATGAATGTGTGTGTAGTAGAGTGCTGTATGAATGTGTGTAGTAGAGTGCTGTGTGATGTGTGTGTAGTAGAGTGCTGTATGATTGTGTGTGTAGTAGAGTGCTGTGTGATTGTGTGTGTAGTAGAGTGCTGTGTGATTGTGTGCGTAGTAGAGTGCTGTATGAAATTGTGTGTAGTAGAGTGTGTTGAGGGTAAACGAGGGCACAGATTGTGTGTAAAGAGCTTTGATTATCATGAGTACGGTAGATAGAAAAAAGCTGTACAAGTACAGTCCATTTACCATACTTTAAGTTCACTGTCCCATGTGTGGAGATATCCTGTGGATATATGTGTGGAGATATCGGGGGGTATTGAAAATACCCCCCAGACGTCCGTGCATGCTGTAAGCATGATAACTTAAAAAATAGGTGAGTTAATGACTTCCATTTTGGTATGTGGCTACATCTGAGAGTGAGAAATCTCACTATCAAAAATTAGATTGCCACAACGAAATCCAAGATGGCCACCACCATCAATATTTGTAAATCAGCTACCCCAATTATTTGAGGCAACTATGCTTTCTAGTATTTCTATTGCCTAAAAATATAGTTTTTTCAAATGATTGGAGTAGCTGAAGATTAATACATGGTGGTCACGGCCACCATTGGCCACCCCCTGGCTCCACCACTGCACCTGGTTGTGGATAAAACACCAGGCCCTACACTTTTCAGGATCCGTCACTCTGCACTGCCTTGGACAAGAAAACAAATTTAGAATTAATTTTAAATTTTTGGTCTTAACTTTTAGATCTTTAAATGGACAAGCCCTGTACATCACTGAAATGTTGATCTCTTATTCTCCAGCCCGCACCCTTTGGTCTTCTGCACTGAACCTTCTAAAGGTCCCTAAGACTCTGTTTAAAACCCGGGGTGACCTTTCCTTTCAGGCCATAGCCCCCCGGCTGTGGAATGCCCCGCCCCTGTCTCTTCGTGTGTCCGTCTCTGTTGATTCCTTTAAAACGCAGCTTAAAACACTTTTATTCAGACAAGCTTTTAGTTAAATGTTTTTATTTAGTGTTTTTATCAGCTGTTCTTGTTTTTATCAGCTGTTTTTATTGTTTTGATTAATCAGCTGTTATTATTTTTCTTCTATTTTAAGCTTTTATTTTGTATTTTGTACAGCACTTTGTGGTTGTATCTATGATAAGTGCTATATAAATAACGTTTACTTACTTACTTACAAACCTCCCTCTGTTCTTCTGCACAGTTTGACTCCTCCCCACTTGACCATCTTGCACCAGAAACATTTCGGTTTACGTCATTCTCTGTTCAAATCTAGTTTCGAAATCCCTTTTCAAATTCCTCAGTGACGAGGGACATCGTTGCACTGCTTGTTGTTCACCTGGCACTTAGAGTAATAATCTTTTGATTAGAGGTTTTCAGTGGCTGCAGTCAGGCATTTAGACCTGTTTTGATCTGAATAATGATGTCTTTGTGCAGCCTGCAGCTCAGTGTGAAACGACTCAGAAACCACTGATGCAGGCGGCAGAGTAGATGGAAGCCCTTTCACTTCTCTGAAACTAATCATCTTGATTGGACATGCACTTTGTTTGAAAACAACCAGGTATAATATCTCATAATAGAGTTAAAGAGAATGAAAGCTGTCATTACATTCAATGATAAACTGCTTTTTCAGTAGGGTAATTATCATTCAGTCAACTAATTTGTTTGCCATGTTCTCAGTTACCAAACACATTTAAATATAAATCATGTTAACAGTTTGTGTTCACTAATTTCTATCTATGGGATCAAACATTTTCAGCCATGATACTTTTAATTATCCTTTAATTATGCTTTTTATGCTTTCGTTCATTCATTCGTGCGCATCTGCTCACTCAGACTCATGTTCGTGCTGCTGTTCGGCATATTGTTGTACCATTAGTGCTTAGTGTATTCTTAGTTTAGTGTATTTCTTAGTTCATATCTTAGATCTTATTACCGTTTTTCGTTTACATTTTATACTTTGTTGGATGTAACTGGGACCCTGTGTACACAATTTCGTTCCACCATATGTACCACATATGATGCGATTGACAATAAAGAAACCTTGACCGTGATTTTAAAAATCTCATCTCCATTAACAGCCAGGCAGTTTGTGACTTGGACATAAAGTGGCAGCAACAGATTGTTCTCTATGACCTCGGTGTTCCCACATCAGACCACTTCACTTCCATCAGGGTTTGAGAACAACCTCTGCTTTGCCCACTTGATTATCATCAGGGGTTTGTTGAGTTTATGTGCGCAGTACGGTAACTAGGCCCAATAGTCACTACAACCAGGTTCAGGAGCTGCTAAACCTGGGTCCAAGAGTCACTACGACCAGGCACAGGAATTGCTACACCTGGGTCCAAGAGTCACTACGACCAGGCAAAGGAGCTGCTACACCTGGGGCCTCATGTACAAAGACTTGCGTGGATTTCTTACTGAAAAGTGACGTACGGTCAAATCCAGAAAAGTGTCTACGCACAAAAAAATCCAGATTTATCAAAATGTGCGTACACCGGTATCCACGCACATTCCTTTTGTACATCACAATCACCGTGGAATTGAGCGCACATGAGTGAGTGGCCGACTCCGCCTTTGACACGCCTCCATATAAATATGCAAATTCATTTAAATATGCCCTGAACCGGCGGAATGTCGTCTCCGCTCCATTGCAAATCATGGCGAAACGCACAAAAAAGAGGAACTTCACGGACTGTGAACAGGAGACACTCCTGGGTGAGGCAGAGAAGCACGGAAAAAGGCTTTATTTGGCATGTTCAGCGCAAAACAAACCATCCACTTTTAAATAAGAAGTTGACCAAGCTGCTCTAACATGCCTGTATAGGTTAGTGGTGAGCACGCCCGCCCTTCGTCCCAAAGGTCGTGAGATCGACTCCCCTATGGTACAACGTTTTTTTTTTTCATTCCAGATTTAAAGAACACAGGAAAACTATTTAATAAAACAACAAGAAATAGAACAATACATGAAATGAAAGGAAGCAGACGATTTCTTGTTTTGTAAATAGTTTTCATGTGTATTTAAATCTGGAACGAAAAAAAAAAAGAAAAACGTTGTACCATGCGAGATTCGAACTCATGACCTTTGGAACTAAAGGCAATCACGTTACCCACTGACCTAAACGTAGGCGTGTTAGTATAGCTTGGTTAACTTCTTATTTAAAGAAATCACATCTCATTGTTGTCAATATTGTTGCCACTATTTGGCGCATGCTTTTATATCCACTCATCTAATTGCGTCCATGTGGATGTAATAATCGTTAATCGTGTGTGTTTGGTGGGATTTATGATTGTTTTCACATCATGGACACAGTTTCTCAGAATCACCTGTAAGTGTCGCCAAAGGAACAAAGACCACAGAAACGTGCGTGCGCCAGCTCTGGGGCTGGCGTGGAAAAGTGCTTGGATGCGCACATATTCACGTTCAGTTCAGTTTTGATACATACGGGGTTTTGCGTGGAAAGTGACGTGCGCAATGTTTTTGTGCGCGCGCACGGTTGATACATGAGGCCCCTGGTCCAAGAGTCACTACGACCAGGCAAAGGAGCTGCTACACCTGGGTCCAAGAGTCACTACGACCAGGCTCAGGAGCTGCTACAGATAGGTCCAAGAGTCACTATGACCAGGCAAAGGAGCTGCTACATCTGGGTCCAAGAGTCACTAGGACCAAGCTCAGGAGCTGCTACACCTGGGTCCAAGAGTCACTACGACCAGGCAAAGGAGCTGCTACATCTGGGTCCAAGAGTCACTGCAACCAGACTCAGGAGCTGCTACACCTGGGTCCAAGAGTCACTACGACCAGGCTCAGGAGCTGCTACACCTGGGTCCAAGAGTCACTACGACCAGGCAAAGGAGCTGCTACACCTGGGTCCAAGAGTCACTACGACCAGGCTCAGGAGCTGCTACACCTTGGTCCAAGAGTCACTACAACCAGGCACAGGAATTGCTACACCTGGGTCCAAGAGTCACTACGACCAGGCTCAGGAGCTGCTACACCTGGGTCCAATAGTCACTACGACCAGACTCAAGAGCTGCTACACCTGGGTCCAAGAGTCACTACAACCAGGCACAGGAGGTGCTACACCTGGGTCAAAGAGTCACTACGACCAGGCTCAAGAGCTGCTACACCTGGGTCCAAGAGTCACTACGACCAGACTCAAGAGCTGCTACACCTGGGTCCAAGAGTCACTACAACCAGGCAAAGGAGCTGCTACACCTGGTTCCAAGAGTCACTACGACCAGGCAAAGGAGCTGCTACACCTGGGTCCAAGAGTCACTACAACCAGGCACAGGAGCTGCTACACCTGGGTCCAAGAGTCACTACGACCAGGCAAAGGAGCTGCTACATCTGGGTCCAAGAGTCACTACAACCAGACTCAGGAGCTGCTACACCTGGGTCCAAGAGTCACTACAACCAGGCTCAGGAGCTGCTACACCTGGGTCCAAGAGTCACTACGACCAGGCAAAGGAGCTGCTACATCTGGGTCCAAGAGTCACTACAACCAGACTCAGGAGCTGCTACACCTGGGTCCAAGAGTCACTACAACCAGACTCAGGAGCTGCTACACCTGGGTCCAAGAGTCACTACAACCAGACTCAGGAGCTGCTACATCTGGGTCCAAGAGTCACTACAACCAGACTCAGGAGCTGCTACACCTGGGTCCAAGAGTCACTACAACCAGACTCAGGAGCTGCTACATCTGGGTCCAAGAGTCACTACAACCAGACTCAGGAGCTGCTACACATGGGTCCAAGAGCCCCTACGACCACACTCAGGAGCTGCTACACCTGGTAAATGGTAAATGGAGCTTATTTATATAGCGCTTTCCAACCCCTGTGAGGAGCCTCAAAGCACTTTACAATACCAGCCATCCACCCATTCATTCAGACATTCATACACCGGCAGTGGTAGCCTGCCTTGCAAGGCGCCATCCAGACCTACCGGGAGCAACTCGGGGTTAAGTGTCTTGCCCAGGTAGACAACGACACATGGTGGGCGGATGCAGGATTCAAACCTCCAACCTTCCGATCAGGGGTCGACTGACATTACCACTACACCACGGCCGCCCCATTAGAGTGTCAGTCACTACAACCAGACTCAGGAGCTGCTACACCTGGGTCCAAGAGTCACTACAACCAGGCTCAGGAGCTGTTACACCTGTGTCCAAGAGTCACTACGACCAGGTACAGGAGCTTCTACACCTGGGTCCAAGAGTCACTACGACCAGGCTAAGGAGCTACTACACCTGGGTCCAAGAGTCACTACGACCAGACTCAGGAAGTGCTACACCTGGGTCCAAGAGTCACTACGACCAGGCACAGGAGCTGCTACACCTGGGTCCAAGAGTCACTACGACCAGACTCAGGAGCTGCTACACCTGGGTCCAAGAGTCACTACGACCAGACTCAGGAGCTGCTACACCTGGGTCCAAGAGTCACTACGACCAGACTCAGGAGCTGCTACACCTGGGTCCAAGAGTCACTACGACCAGGCTCAGGAGCTACTACACCTGGGTCCAAGAGTCACTACGACCAGGCTCAGGAGCTACTACACCTGGGTCCAAGAGTCACTACGACCAGGCTCAGGAGCTGCTACACCTGGGTCCAAGAGTCACTACGACCAGACTCAGGAGCTGCTACACCTGGGTCCAAGAGTCACTACGACCAGACTCAGGAGCTGCTACACCTGGGTCCAAGAGTCACTACGACCAGGCTCAGGAGCTGCTACACCTGGGTCCAAGAGTCACTACGACCAGGCTCAGGAGCTGCTACACCTGGGTCCAAGAGTCACTTGACCAGGTACAGGAGCTTCTACACCTGGGTCCAAGAGTCACTACGACCAAGCTAAGGAGCTACTACACCTGGGTCCAAGAGTCACTACGACCAGGCACAGGAGCTACTACACCTGGGTCCAAGAGTCACTACGACCAGACTCAGGAGCTGCTACACCTGGGTCCAAGAGTCACTACGACCAGGCACAGGAGCTGCTACACCTGGGTCCAAGAGTCACTACGACCAGGCACAGGAGCTGCTACACCTGGGTCCAAGAGTCACTACAACCAGGCACAGGAGCTGCTACACCTGGGTCCAAGAGTCACTACGACCAGGCAAAGGAGCTGCTACACCTGGGTCCAAGAGTCACTACGACCAGGCTCAGGAGCTGCTACACCTGGGTCCAAGAGTCACTACAACCAGGCAAAGGAGCTGCTACATCTGGGTCCAAGAGTCACTACAACCAGACTCAGGAGCTGCTACACCTGGGTCCAAGAGTCACTACGACCAGGCAAAGGAGCTGCTACACCTGGGTCCAAGAGTCACTACGACCAGGCTCAGGAGCTGCTACACCTGGGTCCAAGAGTCACTACAACCAGGCACAGGAGCTGCTACACCTGGGTCCAAGAGTCACTACGACCAGGCTCAGGAGCTACTACACCAGGGTCCAAGAGTCACTACGACCAGGCAAAGGAGCTGCTACACCTGGTTCCAAGAGTCACTACGACCAGGCAAAGGAGCTGCTACACCTGGGTCCAAGAGTCACTACAACCAGGCACAGGAGCTGCTACACCTGGGTCCAAGAGTCACTACGACCAAGCTCAGGAGCTGCTACACCTGGGTTCAAGAGTCACTACGACCAGGCAAAGGAGCTGCTACATCTGGGTCCAAGAGTCACTACAACCAGACTCAGGAGCTGTTACACCTGGGTCCAAGAGTCACTACGACCAGGCTCAGGAGCTGCTACACCTGGGTCCAAGAGTCACTACGACCAGGCAAAGGAGCTGCTACATCTGGGTCCAAGAGTCACTACAACCAGACTCAGGAGCTTCTACACCTGGGTCCAGGAGTCACTACAACCAGGCTCGGGAGCTGCTACACCTGTGTCCAATAGTCACTGCGACCAGGCAAAGGAGCTGCTACATCTGGGTCCAAGAGTCACTACAACCAGACTCAGGAGCTGCTACACCTGGGTCCAAGAGTCACTACAACCAGACTCAGGAGCTGCTACATCTGGGTCCAAGAGTCACTACAACCAGACTCAGGAGCTGCTACACCTGGGTCCAAGAGCCCCTACGACCACACTCAGGAGCTGCTACACCTGGTAAATGGTAAATGGAGCTTATTTATATAGCGCTTTCCAACCCCTGTGAGGAGCCCCAAAGCACTTTACAATACCAGCCATCCACCCATTCATTCAGACATTCATACACCGGCAGTGGTAGCCTGCCTTGCAAGGCGCCATCCAGACCTACCGGGAGCAACTCGGGGTTAAGTGTCTTGCCCAGGGAAACAACGACACATGGTGGGCGGATGCAGGATTCAAACCTCCAACCTTCCGATCAGGGGTCGACTGACATTACCACTACACCACGGCTGCCCCATTAGAGTGTCAGTCACTACAACCAGACTCAGGAGCTGCTACACCTGGGTCCAAGAGTCACTACAACCAGGCTCAGGAGCTGCTACACCTGGGTCCAAGAGTCACTACGACCAGGTACAGGAGCTTCTACACCTGGGTCCAAGAGTCACTACGACCAGGCTCAGGAGCTACTACACCTGGGTCCAAGAGTCACTACGACCAGGCTCAGGAGCTCTACACCTGGGTCCAAGAGTCACTACGACCATGCTCAGGAGCTACTACACCTGGGTCCAAGAGTCACTACGACCAGACTCAGGAGCTGCTACACCTGGATCCAAGAGTCACTACGACCAGACTCAGGAGCTGCTACACCTGGGCCCAAGAGTCACTACGACCAGGCTCAGGAGCTGCTACACCTGGGTCCAAGAGTCATTACAACCAGGCTCAGGAGCTACTACACCTGGGTCCAAGAGTCACTACGACCAGACTCAGGAGCTGCTACACCTGGGTCCAAGAGTCACTACGACCAGGCTCAGGAGCTGCTACACCTGGGTCCAAGAGTCACTACGACCAGGCTCAGGAGCTACTACACCTGGGTCCAAGAGTCACTACAACCAGACTCAGGAGCTGCTACACCTGGGTCCAAGAGCCCCTACGACCAGACTCAGGAGCTGCTACACCTGGGTCCAAGAGTCACTACGACCAGACTCAGGAGCTGCTACACCTGGGTCCAAGAGTCACTACAACCAGACTCAGGAGCTGCTACACTTGGGTCCAAGAGTCACTACAACCAGACTCAGGAGCTGCTACACCTGGGTCCAAGAGCCCCTACGACCAGACTCAGGAGCTGCTACACCTGGGTCCAAGAGTCACTACGACCAGGCTCAGGAGCTGCTACACCTGGGTCCAAGAGTCACTACGACCAGGCTCAGGAGCTGCTACACTTGGGTCCAAGAGTCACTACAACCAGACTCAGGAGCTGCTACACCTGGGTCCAAGAGCCCCTACGACCAGACTCAGGAGCTGCTACACCTGGGTCCAAGAGTCACTACGACCAGGCACAGGAGCTGCTACACCTGGGTCCAAGAGTCACTACGAAACCAGGCTCAGGAGCTGCTATACCTGGGTCCAAGAGCCCCTATGACCAGACTCAGGACCTGCTACACCTGGGTCCAAGAGTCACTACGACCAGGCTTAGGAGTTGCTACACCTGGGTCCAAGAGTCACTACGACCAGGCTCAGGAGCTGCTACACTTGGGTCCAAGAGTCACTACAACCAGACTCAGGAGCTGCTACACCTGGGTCCAAGAGCCCCTACGACCAGACTCAGGAGCTGCTACACCTGGGTCCAAGAGTCACTATGACCAGGCACAGGAGCTGCTACATCTGGGTCCAAGAGTCACTACAACCAGACTCAGGAGCTGCTACACCTGGGTCCAAGAGCCCCTACGACCAGACTCAGGAGTTGCTACACCTGGGTCCAAGAGTCACTACGACCAGACTCAGGAGCTGCTACACCTGGGTCCAAGAGTCACTACAACCAGGCTCAGGAGCTGCTACACCTTGGTCCAAGAGCCCCTACGACCAGGCACAGGAGCTGCTACACCTGGGTCCAAGAGTCATTACGACCAGGCTCAGGAGCTGCTACACCTGGGTCCAAGAGTCACTACGACCAGGCACAAGAGGTGCTACACCTGGGTCCAAGAGTCACCACGACCAGGCACAAGTGCTGCTACACCTGGGTCCAAGAATTACTATGACCAGGTACAAGAGCTGCTACACCTGGGTCCAAGAGTCACTACAAACAGGCTTAGGAGCTACTACACCTGGAACCAAGAGTCACTACGACCAGACTCAGGAGCTACTACACCTGGGTCCAAGATTCACTACGACCAGACTCAGGAGCTACTACACTTGGGTCCAAGAGTCACTACGACCAGGCACAGGAGCTGCTACACCTGGGTCCAAGAGTCACTATGACCAGGCACAAGAGCTGCTACACCTGGGTCCAAGAGTCACTACGACCAGGCTCAGGAGCTGCTACACCTGGGTCCAAGAGTCAATACAACCAGTCTCAGGAGCTACTACACCTGGAACCAAGAGTCACTACAACCAGGCTCAGGAGCTACTACACCTGGGTCCAAGAGTCACTACAACAAGACTCAGGAGCTACTACACTTGGGTCTAAGAGTCACTACGACCAGACTCAGGAGCTGCTACACCTGGGCCCAAGAGCCCCTACGACCAGGCTCAGGAGCTACTACAACTGGGTCCAAGAGTCACTACAACCAGACTCAGGAGATGCTACACTTGGGTCCAAGAGTCACTACAACCAGACTTAGGAACTGCTACACCTGGGTCCAAGAGTCATTACGACCAGGCTCAGGAGCTACTACACCTGGGTCCAAGAGCCCCTACGACCAGACTCAGGAGCTACTACACCTGGGTCCAAGAGTCACTATGACCAGACTTAGGAGTTGCTACACCTGGGTCCAAGAGTCACTTCGACCAGGCTCAGGAGTTGCTATACCTGGGTCCAAGAGTCACTACAACCAGACTCAGGAGCTGCTACACCTTGGTCTAAGAGGCACTATGACCAGGCTCAGGAGCTACTACACCTGGGTCCAAAAGCCCCTACGACCAGACTCAGGAGCTAATACACCTGGGTCCAAGAGTCACTACGACCAGACTCAGGAGTTGCTACACCTGGGTCCAAGAGTCACTTCGACCAGGCTCAGGAGCTGCTACACCTAGGTCCAAGAGTCACTACGACCAGGCTCAGGAGCTACTACACCTGGGTCCAAGAGCCCCTATGACCAGACTCAGGAGCTGCTACACCTGGGTCCAAGAGACACTACAACCAGACTCAGGAGCTACTACACCTGGGTCCAAGAGCCCCTACGACCAGACTCAGGAGCTGCTACATCTGGGTCCAAGAGTCACTACGACCAGGCTCAGGAGCTGCTACACATGGGTCCAAGAGTCACTACAACCAGACTCAGGAGCTGCTACACCTGGGTCCAAGAGTCACCACGACCAGGCTCAGGAGCTACTACACCTGGGTCCAAGAGCCCCTACGACCAGAGTCAGGAGTTGCTACACCTGGGTCCAAGAGTCACTACGACCAGACTTAGGAGCTGCTACACCTGGGTCCAAGAGTCACTACGACCAGACTCAGGAGCTGCTACACCTGGGTCCAAGAGTCACTACAACCAGACTCAGGAGCTCCTACACCTGTGTCCAAGAGTCAGTACAACAGGCTCAGGAGCTACTACAACTGGGTCCAAAAGTCACTACGACCAGACTCAAGAGCTGCTACACCTGGGTCCAAGAGTCACTACGACCAGGCTCAGGAGCTACTACACCTGGGCCCAAGAGTCACTATGACCAGACTCAGGAGCTGCTACACCTGGGTCCAAGAGTCCCTACAACCAGACTCAGGAGCTGCTACACCTGGGTCCAAGAGTCACTATGACCAGACTCAGGAGCTGCTACACCTGGGTCCAAAAGTCACTACGACCAGACTCAGGAGCTGCTACACCTGGGTCCAAGAGTCCCTACAACCAGACTCAGGAGCTACTACAACTGTGTCCAAAAGTCACTACGACCAGACTCAGGAGCTGCTACACCTGGGTCCAAGAGTCCCTACAACCAGACTCAGGAGCTGCTACACCTGGGTCCAAGTGTCACTATGACCAGACTCAGGAGCTGCTACACCTGGGTCCAAGAGTCCCTACAACCAGACTCAGGAGCTGCTACACCTGGGTCCAAGAGTCACTACGACCAGGCTCAGGAGCTACTACACCTGGGTCCAAGAGTCACTACGACCAGACTCAGGAGCTGCTACACCTGGGTCCAAGAGTCACTACAACCAGACTCAGGAGCTGCTACACCTGGGTCCAAGAGTCACTACGACCAGACTCAGGAGCTACTACACCTGGGTCCAAGAGTCACTACGACAAGACTCAGGAGCTACTACACTTGGGTCTAAGAGTCACTACGACCAGACTCAGGAGCTGCTACACCTGGGCCCAAGAGCCCCTACGACCAGGCTCAGGAGCTACTACAACTGGGTCCAAGAGTCACTACAACCAGACTCAGGAGATGCTACACTTGGGTCCAAGAGTCACTACAACCAGACTCAGGAACTGCTACACCTGGGTCCAAGAGTCATTACGACCAGGCTCAGGAGCTACTACACCTGGGTCCAAGAGCCCCTACGACCAGACTCAGGAGCTACTACACCTGGGTCCAAGAGTCACTATGACCAGACTTAGGAGTTGCTACACCTGGGTCCAAGAGTCACTTCGACCAGGCTCAGGAGCTGCTATACCTGGGTCCAAGAGTCACTACAACCAGACTCAGGAGCTGCTACACCTTGGTCTAAGAGGCACTATGACCAGGCTCAGGAGCTACTACACCTGGGTCCAAAAGCCCCTACGACCAGACTCAGGAGCTAATACACCTGGGTCCAAGAGTCACTACGACCAGACTCAGGAGTTGCTACACCTGGGTCCAAGAGTCACTTCGACCAGGCTCAGGAGCTGCTACACCTAGGTCCAAGAGTCACTACGACCAGGCTCAGGAGCTACTACACCTGGGTCCAAGAGCCCCTATGACCAGACTCAGGAGCTGCTACACCTGGGTCCAAGAGACACTACAACCAGACTCAGGAGCTACTACACCTGGGTCCAAGAGCCCCTACGACCAGACTCAGGAGCTGCTACATCTGGGTCCAAGAGTCACTACGACCAGGCTCAGGAGCTGCTACACATGGGTCCAAGAGTCACTACAACCAGACTCAGGAGCTGCTACACCTGGGTCCAAGAGTCACCACGACCAGGCTCAGGAGCTACTACACCTGGGTCCAAGAGCCCCTACGACCAGAGTCAGGAGTTGCTACACCTGGGTCCAAGAGTCACTACGACCAGACTTAGGAGCTGCTACACCTGGGTCCAAGAGTCACTACGACCAGACTCAGGAGCTGCTACACCTGGGTCCAAGAGTCACTACAACCAGACTCAGGAGCTCCTACACCTGTGTCCAAGAGTCAGTACAACAGGCTCAGGAGCTACTACAACTGGGTCCAAAAGTCACTACGACCAGACTCAAGAGCTGCTACACCTGGGTCCAAGAGTCACTACGACCAGGCTCAGGAGCTACTACACCTGGGCCCAAGAGTCACTATGACCAGACTCAGGAGCTGCTACACCTGGGTCCAAGAGTCCCTACAACCAGACTCAGGAGCTGCTACACCTGGGTCCAAGAGTCACTATGACCAGACTCAGGAGCTGCTACACCTGGGTCCAAAAGTCACTACGACCAGACTCAGGAGCTGCTACACCTGGGTCCAAGAGTCCCTACAACCAGACTCAGGAGCTACTACAACTGTGTCCAAAAGTCACTACGACCAGACTCAGGAGCTGCTACACCTGGGTCCAAGAGTCCCTACAACCAGACTCAGGAGCTGCTACACCTGGGTCCAAGTGTCACTATGACCAGACTCAGGAGCTGCTACACCTGGGTCCAAGAGTCCCTACAACCAGACTCAGGAGCTGCTACACCTGGGTCCAAGTGTCACTATGACCAGACTCAGGAGCTGCTACACCTGGGTTATATAAGTAAAGGAAACATGAGGGAGCCACCAGATTGTGTCTTTAAACACAAACGGTGCCACCCAGATGTAAAGGATTTTAGGGAGGTCAATATTAATACTGTCCTCTTTACCATAATAAATTTACTTATTCTGATTGAATAGTAATTTCACGGATTCTTTTCTTTTTCCGTTTACCCAATATTTCTGTGATCTTTATGATAGATAAGTAAAACAGAAGCCATAGATTGACAATGGACACGTTAACTTAGTTTGGTGTGCCAAAGACACTACCATTAGAATAAATCAACTAAATTAACACCGTTACACTTGATTGACATGATTTCAATTTCTTTCAATTTAATATGTCAGCCCATTTAAATTGTAACACAACAGACATAAATACAGGATGTCATTATACTTAGTCTGTGGCTCATTCTTAGTTTAAAAATAGTTACCAGATAGATTGAGATGGATAAGGAAATAGGAGGAGAGATGGTTTAAAGGAAATTGTCTTGAGCATGTTACCAGAAGTGACACTTCCCATCAGATTTCTGCTGAAATCCAGGTACGTTTGTAAACAGCTCTTTACCTTTGACGACGAGTCTGATAAAGAGATGACACCAGCCTTTCAGGCGTACAGAATCGTTGCAGGTCCAGCACGTCCGAGCCGGTTCTCGTTTACGTTTCAACGTCTCCTGGGATCCGCGTCGATCATCAGAAAATATGTCAGCTACTGGTTGACTTCAAGATAACTTATTCCAGAAAGGAATTTAATTCAAGTTCTGAGCTGGTACGCTCGGTTCTAAGTGGACCAATAACAAGCATGTTATCAGCCTTTAACTGAATGACTGTCCTTAGCGTTTGACTGAGTTCATCCAGCTCTTTGGGACGACCTCACATCTTGAAGTTCCCAGCAGACTTCCTCGTTCCAGCAAAAACTTAGAACTTAATAGAAGATCTGAGAGGAGTGAGACTTGTCTCTTTTTCATTGGTCCAAAACCAGTCGAGCAGTTCACTTGTTATCACGATTCAAGGTGAAATCCAGAGCAGAGGGAAATTGTTTAGGAAAAGTATCTGAGTGAAGAGACTTTCAGACGCTAGATGAGAGTTTAGCTGAAACTCAACAAAAACAATTTCTGTGTAAGTCAGTTTGACCTTTTATCTGAACTTTGACACCCTTTCATTTGATCAAGTAACACAGTCATGCTTCACATTTAAAGAATAACAGCATATAACATATATCATGAAAATGACAAAAGTTATTCTTTTGATTACATTAGAATAAAATCAAAGATAGAAATAGTCTCTTTTGGTGACTATGTTCTCAGATTACAACTAATGGAATAATTTGTAGTAAATGTCTTGCTTTACTGAGAGGTCAGTAAAGGTCATCACTGGACAGTTCAAAAACCTTAGTTTGACCTTGGGTAGGTCCACTACAGATGGATGGATGGATGATATTAGTGCTTAGTGTATTTTTAGTTGATGTTTTTCTTAGTTCATATCTTAGATCTTATAAATGTTTTTCTTTTACTTTGTACATTTTATTGTTGGATGTACAGTAACTGGGACCCTGTGTACATAATCTTGTTTCATAACATGTACCACATGTGGTGTGAATGACAATAAAGAATCTCTGACTCTGACTAAATTGTCCCTAGGTGAGAGTGAGAGAGTGAATGGTTGTTTGTCTTGTTTGTCTCTGTGTGTCCCAGTGATGGACTGGACCTGTCCAGGGTGCCCCCCACCTCTCGCACAGTGATGGTTGGACATGGGCACCAGTGACCCCCCCCCCAAAAAAAAAAAAAAATAGAATCAGGTAAAGATGATGGAAATATATACCGTAGGTTGCTATTGTCAGGTTTTGAAGGCATGACAGAACCCAAGTGCAGACAAGAACTCTCACAGGGAGTCAGGAGTTTCAAAGAAGGAGTGTTTAATGAACAACAAAAAGGCAGTCTGTGTAGCAAAAATCATAAAGCAGTCTGTGTGTAGCAAAAACACTTACATGACTTGGGGAACACAGGGGAAGACCAAACGATGCGGCTGCACTGACTTAGACACAGAACTGGGTTTTTATACTCATAGACAACTCATAGACAAGACGAGACAAATCACAAACACCTGGGGACAATTAACTAGAGACAATTAACTAGACACACAGAGCAGGACTGGGAAGACTAAAACCTGAAACATGAAGTAAACTAGGAAGACTGGAGGTTAAGCTAATAGAAAATAAACAGAGACTAAACTGAAGGTTTACAACTAAGAGACAGAACGGTTAAACTAATAGTAAATAAACACAGAGACTAAATAGACAGAAACTGGAGGTTAACCTAAACACTAGAGGCTAAAACTAAAGGTGTAACTAAAAGCAAAACTGGGAAACTACCTGAAACATGAAGTACACTAGGATGACTGGAGGATACAACTAAGAGTAATAAAATCAAACTGGGAAACTACCTGAAACATGAAGTACACTAGGATGACTGGAGGATACAACTAAGAGTAATAAAATCAGGAGGGAAACTAATGGTTCCATCCTCACAGCTATTTTCCACATTCTGCTCTTTTTCATCCTTACCACTTTATCCATTTGCTTCAATACAGTTACCTCAGCAAAAGTTAAGACATGGCTATCTCTTCTGAATGAAGCAAGCATGGCCAGTCCTACCTTGAATTCCATGGCCATGCATTCTTGTTTTTATCTCCGGTTTTAGCCATAATTATCAATGGACTTTTTTTGGTAATCTTTAAAATGCCATCAAATGTTATTTTTCATTTATATTAAAGTATACAAATTTCACTGAGGTGATCTGTTTAGCCTGAACACAAGTGACAGTTTGACTGATGGACAATTTAAATAAGGTTTACTGTATTTCTTTAGAGTCACATCATTGCCATGGTTAGCTAAACTGACCTTTGTTATAACTCGAGGAACCCAGATTAGTATGAGACCCAGAACGAGACAGACACAGGCAGGTACAAAATAACGCTGTTAATTATTTACCGTGAGTAAGAATTTGTGAAGCTTCTCTGCAGCTCCTGAAAGAGGGAGAAGATGGTCAGAGGGGGGTTGCAAGAGAACAGGCAGTAATTAGGCCCGAGCAGCTAAGCACTACGAAGGCCTATTGTAATTGTAGTGTTTATTATTATTTTTATTTATTTTTTTATTATTATTATTCTTCCACCAAATGAATTGGCCTTTTGGGGGCTTTATCATATACGAAAACTCACCAAATTTGAGAGTTGTAGTTCAATTCTCTCCTTCTTTCCCAGAAGCGAATTGATCAAAACTCCCAGGTTCATCCCTAGGGGTGTAAGAAACATGAGGGAGACCATATATTGTGTCTTTAAACACATATAGTGCCACCCAGATGTAACTAAAGGATTTTAACAGGGGTCAGTATTAAGCTGACCTCTTTATCCTTAATTAACTTACTTATTCAGATTGAATAGTAATTTCACGGATTCTTTTCTTTTTCAGTTTACCCAATATTTCTGTGATCTTTATGATGGATAAATAAACAGAGCTATAGAGTGACAATGGACACGTTAACTTAGTTGGTATGCCAGGCGACACTACCATTTATTTAAAATAAATCACTAAATTAACACCATTACACTTGATTGATATGATTTCACTTTCTTTCAATTTAATACGTCAGCACACTTAAATTCACACAACAGACTTCAATACTGGATGTTAACATATTTAGTCTGTGGGCTCTTTAGCTTAAAATAGTTTCCAGCTTAGAATTGAGGGAAAGGAGAATAGGAGGAAGATGGTTTAAAGGAAATTATCGTGAGCATGTTACCAAAGTGACACTTCTCCTCCGACTTCTGCTAAAATCCAGGTACGTTTGTAAACAGCTCTTTACCTTTTGACGACAGCCTGGTAAGAGAGAAGACCTTGTAGCTTTTCAGATGCACGGGTCCTTGTGGGAACCAGTACCTTCGAGCAGGGTATTCGTTTACGTTTCAACGTCTCCTGGTTTTCGCGTTGGTCATCAGAAAATGTGTCAGCTTCAGGCCTCTGACTTCAAGATAACTATTCCATGAAGGAATAAACAAAGTCTTGAGCTTACGCTTGTTCGAAGTGGATTCATAACAGCATGTTATACAATCCTTAGCTGAATGACTGTCCTTGGCGGGTGACAGGCATTCATTCAGCTCTTTGGGACGTCTTCATGTCTTTGAAGCTCCCAGAAACTCAGGAACCTTCTCGTTCCTTCCAAACTCTGAAGCCTTTCAGCAACAGCTTAGAACTTAGTACCGGCTCTGAGAGGAGAGCGACTTGTTTTTTCCCCATTGGTCCAACAGGACCGGTCGGGGAGTTCACTTATTGTTATCAGAGTACAAGGCCACAACTAGCAGCAGAGAGAAATGTTTAGGAAAAGACAGACTCATAGACTCCAAGAGGAAAAACACTTGGATTAGCGTCTTAACACTTCTAAAACAAATCTGAAAAGCACAGTTTGACATATTAGCTGAACTTTGACACCTTTTCACTTGCAGAAATGACACATTGATGTTTCACATTTAAAGAATAACAGCATATAACATATATCATGAAAATGACAAAAGTTATTCTTTTGATTACATTAGAATAAAATCAAAGATAGAAATAGTCTCTTTTGATGACTATATTCTCAGATTACAACTAATGGAATGATTTTGTGGTAAATGTCTTGCTTTACTGAGAGGTCAGTAAAGGTCATCACTGGACAGTTCAAAAACCTTAGTTTGACCCTGGGTAGGTCCACTACATCTCCCCCCTTTTGGAAGCCATCGCCAGTCCTTGGGGATGGGGTCCAACACGAAAGGAAACCTTGAACTGTCTTTGATCTTGAAGTAATCCAGCAAGTGGAAAAGAAAAATCAAAAATTATAATCCCATAAAGTTTTTTGGAACTTCCATACTGTTCGGAGGTAATCCCATTGCGAAAAGCTTTTAATCCCTTGGAAAACTGAGTCTGTTAACTCTTGGAAAACAAAGTCTGTGATCCTTTGGAAAACAAAGTCTTATAATCCACAGCGGTAATTCCACAGCAGTAATTCCACA
>JBBPBX010050260.1:0-25053 GCA_038048925.1 Garcialebias charrua | reverse complement strand
ACATCTTGACATCTCACAATAACCTTGACCACTTGAAACTCCTCACATCCAACATTGAGCAGATCCTTAAAGCTGGAGGATTTTTCATGAAGCCCTGGGTCTACTCTAGTCAAAGTGGGAGGGAGGAGTTAGGAAAAGTTAACATGGAGTTGAAGACCATGATCTTACCTAACCAGCTCTCTGAAAAAGACAACAAAGCCTTGGTCTGGGTTACACCGTTGGATATGACAAGCTACATGTTATGGCCGCAGTGAACTTCTCCAAGAGAAAAGGGAAAATGCGCATCGGTCAAGACCTGTTGAAAGAAGAAGTAAGAGGGCAAACCCCAAATCCTCTTACCAGAAGAGAACTGTTAAGTCAAGTCTCTGCCCTCTATGATCCACTTGGTCTTGTGACTCCTGTAAAGCAGAGGGAACAAGTGCGCTTGGAAAATGCGATCTTCCCAGGTAACACTTTGCAAGATCGAGTGGGAGGTGTTGCGCTGAGCTGCTCATGGTTTCAGATGTTGGTGCATGAACACATTTGTGTGTGGATGAACACACACTAGGGTGCTGCTCTGCAGCACTTCTCAGCAGGTGAAAGCGATCTGGTCTAATCAGCAGCACCCTCAACTCAGGAATTATAAGGAAGAACCAACCCATTTTGCTGGTTTTGCAACAGAGCTAAGAAAGGCAAAAAACAATATGCAAAACAGCATTCCATGGGAAAGGACTTAGATTAAACAAGGACTACCGGTAAGCCATTCAAGCTGCCATAAGGACTTAAATGAGATTAAATTTAACTTTTGTGTTTGTGTTTAGAAAAAAAAAGGACTGCAGAAGTTTTTAGTCCTGCTTGCTTTAGTCCTCCAGATTCAAATGATTTAATGCTCTAAATTATGTTTAAAATTGTGAAAGAAATGTATAAATGTATATATAAGATTAGGAAGATTAGGAAGATAAGATATATGTATAAATGTAGATATATGTATAAATGTAGATATATATTAACTTAAATCAAATTAAATCAAATGTCATTAAGATAAATTAGTAACTTAAATTAAATGTCTTATTGTATGTATTTGTATTTATATTGTATGTGTTTGTAGGTTTTTCACCTCGTCACCTCGTCACCTCAACTGAATCACATTCACTGGTGAAAATAAAAGGTTGTGAGTGAAATCCTGAAGTCTCCTAAGTCCTCCTTTTCAAGTGTGGGAAGCCATGAAATCATAGAACACTTGACACGCACCATCCAATTATTGCCAAAGAATTGGAAAAATCCATATATAGGTCGCACCTACGTCAAAATGTGGACCAAATATATTTGTTAGCTGACCTTATTGTAAGAGTGTGTTTATTTTAATAAAAAGCCATATATAGGTCACACCTGAGTATAGGTCGCGGGCCAAGAAAAAATGATAAAAAGGTGCAACCTATACTCCAAAAAATACGGTAGTTGGTGTCTCTTGCAAAACGATCATCAACACTGAAAAGCCTGGACTTGAAATAACCGCTCGGTGTGACTTTAATACATCTCCTTTCATCCAGAGTGTTCTGACCTGTAGGGAACTGAACAGGAAAAGCCTTGGCTTCCAGTTTAGGTGTTTGGAAAAAACTAACTGGATTGTTCCCTTCAGCAGGTGCCACACAGTAGGTGTTATCACTGTAACACAGAATCTCTTCAGAAACATCTAGAGGCTGAAGGCATGACTAAAACACATCCTCAATTTGGTAAATCACTTTCTTCTCCATCATTTCCTCATCATTCTGTTCTCTGTTCATTTTATAAATGTTCTTCCTCTTCACAAGACATGTCAACATCTGAGTCACTTTCATTCTCTGCTTCACACAGTGCAGCCTTCTCTCACCTGTCAGCGTCCATTAAATCTTCCTCATCATAGTCATTATCTCCACTACTTGTGTTGTCATCATCTTCATTTAAAGTTGGGTCACAGAGCAAAGGTTCATCTCTGATTGTTACATCCTGATACTGTAGGTGGATCCGTTTTAATAAGAGCAGCAGCTTTACACACTCAACCTCTCTCCTGGATGACTGTGTATACATAATCACGTTGTATTGGTGAGAACTGGTGCAATGTTAATAAAAGCTCTTGTATCTTGTATCTTGTTACAGTCTGGAACAACTGGTGACCTTTGTAACACAAGCATCTCTTCAGTTTCACTCTCATGACATGAGACTCACTTCTCAGTCTGGGTAAGGCATCGACAGTCTCCTGAACTTCTGCTGGAACACATACGTATCACATGAGATTGTCTGCCTTTAGGAAGAGGAATAATCTTTGCAAAAGGAAATTCATTTAGAAATCAGATGTCTCTCCATGATGTTCAGATCTTTGAGTTCAGGAGGAATTTCTGAAAGGCCCATTTCATTTGTAACAGCTAGAGTTGGTTGGGATCAATCCTTTTTTCACATAATTAGAACAGGTGTGACAAATCCACTCTTCTCTCATGGGGAGCTGAGCAGTTTTCTTTACAGACTTCGTTACAAACATGAACGTATGTTCCTGTCAAACTTTCTGTAACATCTGGATTTTTTGTGTAATTTGACCTTGTGCAAACTTTAACTTGGTTATGAAGTTACGCCTTATGGCACACAGGTCAAACATAGGTAGGACCAGCCTTTATATAAGATCTGAAAACAGATATGGCTTCATTGATCAGACTGTTGTCTGTGTTACTTTGTACACTCTCAGCTTGTCTGTTCATCTGTCGATACTTTCTTTTGATGTTCATGGCACATCTAAAATAATGCATCCTTCTAAAGTGTTCTTTGTTGTATTTCTTTCTCATGATCCATCTCATTATTTCTGTGTCTCTGCCTGAATTCCTTCATTTTATAATGTTGAACAGAATAAGATCTTTGTCTGTCCCAAAACAATTTATTCACTTTGTAACGGTTTACAAGATGATTATTATTTTGCCTAAAAAGTTAATTCTCTCTTAACGGTTTACAAGATACAGTTTTTGCTTCTGCCTATATCAATCAATCAATCCATTTTATTTATAAAGCACCCTTCATACTAAAAGCAGCTCAAAGTGCTGTACAGGTAGTCCCCGACTTAGGAGCGCTCTTACATACGAGGTCCCGGACTTACGAGCTGGCGAAAGAGAAGTAAATTTGTAAAAAATACAGCACTTTTTTGTGTTTTTAGATGAAAGTGTGTTAGCTAACCGTTTGGAAACACGTTTCCGACCATGTTTATGAACTAATATGAACGTTTTTGATGAAAAACGAGTGTTCGTAGTAGCGCTAGCATAAATGTTCCAACTTACGAGCGAAAATCCGGACTTACGAGAACACGTGCTTCGTGTTCCAACTTACGAATTTTCGTGTTACAAGCAACTCGCAGGAACGGAACTCGCTCGTAAGTTGGGGACTACCTGTTCAGAATTATAAAACAATAAACTCACAAAATTAAAGCAAACGACACACACAAAATAAATAAAATCAATCAAATTAAATACAGTAGTATGGAAAATGTATAGAGTGAACAGAGATGAACCAGTTCAGGAAATGCAGTTAAAAAGATGGGTCTTGAGCCTGCTCTTAAAAACAACAACATTCTCTGCAGCCCTCAGGTTCTCCGGCAGACTATTCCACAGACGGGGGCCATAGTACTGGAAAGAAGCCTCACCGTAAGTGTGAGTTCTGACTTTTGGAACTGTTAGTAGTCCAGTACCAGAGGACCTTAATGTCCGCGGGGGTTCATAGGGCAATAGCAGCTCTGCAAGATAAGATGGTGCGAGACCATTGAGACATTTAAAAACCACTAAAAGAATCTTAAAATCAATCCTGAGGCGCACAGGGAGCCAATGCAATGATTTTAAAACAGGTGTAATATGAGCCTGCCTTCTGGTCTTGGTTAGCACACGAGCAGCAGAGTTTTGTAACAGCTGAAGGCTGGACAAATTTTTCTTAGGGAGACCAGAAAGCAGTGAATTACAGTAGTCTAAACGACTAGAAATAAAAGCATGCATCAAAGTCTCAGTATTGGTCAGAGAAAGAAGAGGGCGGACTCTGGCTATATTTTTTAGATGATAAAATCCTGTTTTGACTATTTGTTTAATATGAGGAATAAAAGTAAGCTCAGAGTCAAAAATAACTCCCAGGCTTCTTACTTTTTTAGAAGGTTGTAAAGACAGAGATTGTAATCTCTGAATTGTATTTTCTTTTTGAACCTCAGGTCCAATGATTAAAACTTCTGTTTTGTCCTGGTTTAGCTGGAGAAAGTTCTGTGCCATCCAGGACTTTATGTCTGTAATGCAATTAAAAAGTGCAGTGATTGGCCGGGGGTCATCATGAGATAATGAGATGTCTTGGTTTAGCTGGAGAAAGTTCTGTGCCATCCAGGACTTTATGTCTGTAATGCAATTAAAAAGTGCAGTGATTGGCTGGGGGTCATCATGAGATAATGAGATGTATAGCTGTGTGTCATCAGCATAACTATGGAAACTTATCCCATGGCTCCTGATGACTTCACCAAGCGGCAGCATGTACAAATTAAAAAGTAGGGGGCCTAAAATAGAGCCTTGGGGTACACCATAGTTAGCTTCATGGATCTGTGAGGAGCATGTATCCATACTTACCATAAATGTTCTATCTGTGAGATAGGAGCTGAACCACAGAAGAACAGTACCAGAAAGACCGACCAGGTGTTGTAATCTATTTAAAAGAATTTGATGATCTACTGTATCAAAGGCTGCGCTCAGATCCAATAGAACAAGGACTGAGAGCTTATGTGAATCCAGATTACACCTTAAATCATTCACAATTTTTAATAGGGCTGTTTCTGTACTGTGTTTCGTCCTAAAACCAGATTGATACTTTTCTAAAATACCGGCATCATTTAAAAAATTAATTTAATAAAACTAAAACCAGATTGATACTTTTCTAAAATACCGGCATCATTTAAAAAATTAATTTAATAAAAACAATCTTTTCTAAGATTTTACTTAAAAATGGTAAGTTGGATACAGGTCTATAATTATTAAAAACACTAGGATCTAGATTACTCTTCTTCAGAAGGGGCTTCACCACAGCCTTTTTAAAGGCAATGGGGAAGACACCCATCTGAAGAGAACAATTTACAATGTTTAAAATTTCATTCTCAAAGAATTTATAACATGAATGAAAAAGTGATGAGGGAATTGGGTCCAAGAGGCAGGTGGTTGGTTTGACTTGTGAGAAAACTCTGCCAAGCATCTCTGCATCAACCACATCAAACTTGTCCAGTACTTTCTCAGGTAAAACCAAACATTCAGTAGATTTAATACCAGTATTTTGTTCAGATAAAATGTTAGCTCTAATTGACTCGATCTTACCTCTGAAGTGATTTGCAAACTGCTCACAGATAGTGCATTAACAGAGTACCCGAGTTTTCGGCAGCTCGAGTGCTTTGACTTCTATCGAGGCTTTTTTGTCCAACTCGGGTACCCGTAGTGACGTCACATTTCACAGCGCGCGGGGCAGCTTTTAGCTTTTAGTAGACGCTACAAAATGGATTCCTGTGTGCGCACGGATGTTAATGGAGCAGGCCGTCTTGTCAAAAAGGTAAAACAGTTTATAATTTTATAAAATGCGCTACTTCGTGTTGACTTTCTTTGTAGTAGATTGTGACAGCAGAGGGCAGTGTTGCAATGCAGGTCCCATATTATAACACGGCCGAAACGGCTTCCTTTCTCTCGTTTCACAAACAAAAAAAAACAAATATTCATCTCTCTAGAGCTACCAAAAATCTATAAACACAATCTCTAAAAGTAAACCTAAATTGCACAGCTGCAGGCGGTGGTACGGTGTGGCTGTGGCCCCATTTGTTTTTAAGTTTCGGTTTTCATCGCTTTATACTTTCACTTTTAATATTATTAATATAACTAATAGTTTTGTTTTTCCTGTGACTTATGTGCAGTATGATAAATGATAGGAGCATAATAAATGCTCCCAATGCTTTGTTGGTCTTTTTTTTCTTTTTGTAAAGACGTTTTTAGGCATTTATATTTATTTATTTATTTTGCATCGTAAGACACTGTGACGTCATCGGCTACTCGAGCGTCGTTCGAGTTTTTTAATGTTAATGTCGAGGTTAAAAAGTATGTACTCGTTCAACCCCTACTCACAGAGAGAGTTAGTTGGGAGTATTTGGAGAGGCAGTAAAGTCAGGGTTAATCAGATTGTCAATGGTGGAAAACAAAACTTTGGGATTATTTTTGTGATTGTTAATTATTTTGGCAAAATATGCATTTCTTGAATTTCTGACAGCAGAGTTGTAGATATTAAGCTGTTCGCGCATTATTTGGTAGTCGACTGTCAATTTGTTTTTCCTCCATTTCCTCTCTGCTTTCCTGCAATTTCTTTTGAGCTTCTTTATGTCTTCAGTTTTCCATGGGCATACTCGTTTATTAAAAACTTGTTTTGAAAATAGTGGAGCTATATGATCAAGGTTTGTTTTCAGTTTGTTAAAAAATTGACTGACCATTTAATCGCAGGAAGCAGTTAAAACAACAGGGGAATTTTGGTTAAGATCTCTAATAAAATGATCAATCACCTCAGGGGTAAGATGGCGCCTCCTAACGCCAAAATTACACCACACGCGTTGCGGCTCCGCCCCGCTCCGGTCCGACCTCCGCAGCAAATATGCACCCTTTATAATCAATGACAGAATTTACACTGGCTCCACACGGCGGCGAGCTGCGGAGAGCGGACGGCAGTCCGTCAAAATTAGAAATTTTTCTATTTCTGCCGGACGCCGGAGCTGTGCCGCAGTCAACTTTTGAAGATTACGTCGCACCAACAGGAAAAGGAACGAGCACAACTTCCGTATTTACAAAATAAAATCACCACGGGCGGACTAATCCTAGCTCTATACGGATTTATTTGTACAAAAATGCTGTCAAACTATCATTTATGACTATTCTATGACTAAACTATTATATTTATGACTATGACTACGCCTACAAACGCAATACAAGAAATAAATAAATAAAAAAGTATTTTATTCTGAAATGTAAACATCACTTCCTGTTGCTCAAACCATGTAGCTCATTTACGAGAGAAGATCAAGGCAGCAGTCTCTCTACAGTTGTTCTCCTTCTTCCACCGAATGAATTGTTTTGTTCTGACTTACTTATTTATCACTTGATTTATCGCGCGATCTCGCACGTGTCTCGGAGCGGCGCATCCAGGCGGACCTGAGCGGAGCGGAGGCAGTGGGCTTTGGACTCGCTCAGTTGCGACCTGCGGACCGGAGCGGGGCGGAGCCGCGTGTGGTTTAATTTTGGGGTAACAGTTTGAACCGTGGCTTTCCTCTGAATCAAATCAGTGACATTAAAAAACACACAATAGTGGTCAGACACAGCCAGGTCAACAACAGAGGACACACCAGAGGCCAAGCCATAGGTAATAACAAGGTCAAGGGTGTGTCCCCTGTTGTGAGTCGGCTGCTTGACGTGTTGAATAAAATCCATACAGTGTAGAATTTCTAAAAACTGTTTAGACAAAGAGTCTGATGGATTATCAACATGTAGATTAAAATCACCAGTCACAATAATCTTATTATACTTAGCATGAATAAAACATAAAAACTCTGAAAACTCAGTCAAAAAATCAGCAACATGTCCGGGTGGTCTGTAAACAGTAACACAGAGTATTGGCAAGCTGCTAAAAACAAAGGCATGATGCTCAAAAGAAGGGTACTGGTCAAATGAAATCTCTTTAACAGCAAGTAAATTATTAGATATTGAAGCAGTGCCACCACCTTTTCTGCCACTTCGAGCATTAAAATAAAATTTAAAACCAGGTGGAGAGGCCTCAGTAAGAACAACTGGTGCATCTGCACCTAACCAAATTTCTGTTAAAAACAGACAATCCAATTTAAAATCTGAAATCAAATCATTTATAACAAAAGATTTGTTTAAAAGAGAGCGGACATTTAAAAGAGCCATATTGAGGGAGACAGGTGAACCATTAACAGTAGCTGGTTCACTCTGTATTTTATGGCTTCTAATATATAATATTTTCTTTTGTCTGTATTCTTCACTCTGCTTATATTGTTGAGTAATACACTTTCATGCAATCTTTTGTCTATAGTCAGCATTTTATCTGTAAGATTTCTTATTGTGCAGTTTCCTTTTCTGTCTGACAGCTCGATTGTTTTGATATATATTTCTTAAAACAAGTATTTTTCGTTGTTTTTAATGTTTTATCTAAATTATAAAGTTGCCTTTCTGTTTTTGATTTTCTTTTCTCTGTAGTGGTTTCTGTGTGACCATTGACCTCCTCTTAATTTTTCTTATCTGTTTGCCGAGTTTGGACAGTTTACGTGAGATTTCCTACTTTAGACTCTGTAAGATGTCTGACACCAGTTGTGCAGGAAGCAGTGTCTGATTCTCTGTTGGAAACTTCATGAGTTGGATCTCTTGGTGTTTCAGTGAACATTCCTTGTTGTCCTTCAGATGAAGTTACTGTGACATCAGAATAATCAGAGGGACCATCACGGTTCATCACTTGAGCTGTAATGTTTGCTTCATTTATAGGATTATGTGTGAGAGATGGAACTTCAACCTCATTTTGTTGTACAGCATTTTTCTGAGATGTTGATGGTAAAATGTTTTCTTTCTGACCTATGGCTCTTGGTGAGTTTAATAATTGTTTTCTGTCTGACCTATGGCTCTTGGTGAGTTTGATTCATTAACATGTTTGAACATGTTAGGTTGAACACAGAGTCCTGATGACTCCTAACTTGTGCTCCAGAGGGAGCATTACAGCAGTCCCACGCTTACGTATTGCTGGCAGACCATTAGTATTGCAACGATGGTGGTCAAAAAGGCCATATTCACCTGTTCTGCATCTGAAAAGCTATACAAAGTCCTGTCGTAACACTGCAATAAAACCATAGATATACGGTAGGATCTGATGTGGTGATATCTCTGTATCCTTCACATATACGTACAATTTCTGGGAATCTGCGTATCGCACTCCCGGCAGATTCAGTTTTTGGATATCCCAGTATACAGACTTCAATGGATCCTGAAAAAAATCCCAAAATCCGGATACTTTATCTGCGGCAGATCCAGAAAATATGTGGCTCTGTTATCCCTTGGGACCCTAACCCACTCTAGGGGACGAACTTTATGTGGCCAGTGGCCTGTAAAATCACTGGGTTTACCCGGGTGGCACGGGGTAACGGTGGCTGGCAATCAGGAACCATGCTGGGTGTGGAGGTTCCGGGCCCCCCGAGACACTGGTGAAGGTTTGCCCGGGATGGTGCCCCCAGCCATATGGCCAGACCCACTAATTTTGTCCTCCGGACCGGGTTTACCCAGGTGGCATGGGGTAAGGGTGGGTGGCAATCGGGAACCAGTGGCGGGTATGGCTGCTCCAAGACCCCCTTGAGGCACTGGCACAGGTGTGCCCGCGAGATGGCCCCCAAGCTAGGTTCCAGGGGCCTGGCCATTTGGCCAGATGCGTCTGGGACTTGGGCTCTGCTAGCTTGGACGTGAGGCACCTCTAGGAGAGGGGGTCAGGTAGCTGGGAGCAACGGCCGATGACCGAGTCTCACCGTGAGCTAGGACTTGGGCTCTGCCAGCCTGGAGGTGAGGCACCTCCAGGAGAAGGGACCAGGCAACTGGAAGTGGCGGCCGATGATGGAGTCTCAGCGCAGGCTGGGACTTAGGCTCTGCCAGCCTGGAGGTGAGGCACCTGCAGGAGAGGGGGCCAGGTAGCTAGGAGCGGCTGCGCAGGACGGAGATGCAGCTTGGGGTGGACAACGTCTCTAGAGGGGGTTGGAGCACCATGACCACAGAGTTCTATTTGGAGCACCAGCACCACGGAGGTCTGGGCGACGTGGATGGCTTGCGTTAACCTAGGGAAGGGTGTTTAAGTGTGGGTACGCAGGTTTGGCTGGTGCGCCAGGTTCTGGAGGTAGCGGAAATCCAGGAGGTCCGGCAAAACGTGCGGGAAGCAGAGCCCGAGCGTGGAGTGGCGGACCAGGATGGAGTTTCAGTTCGGGGTGGGCTGGGACTTAGGTTCTGCCAGCCTGGAGGTGACATACCTGCAAGAATGGGGGTCAGGTAGCTGGGAGCGGCGTCCGAGGACGGAGTCTCAGCTCGGGTTGGGACTTAGGCTCTGCCAGCCTGGAGGTGACACACCTCCAGGAGAGGGGGCTAGGTAGCTGGGATCGGCGTCCAAGGACGGATACGTAGCTCGGGGCGGGCAACATCTCTAGAGGGTTTTGGAGCACCAGCACCACAGAGTTCTGTTTGGAGCACCAGGACCACGGAGGTCTAGGTGGCGCGGATAGCTTGGTGTTAACCCAGGGAAGGGTGTTTAAGTGTGGGTACGCAGGTTCGGCTGGTGCGCAAGGTTCTGGATGTGGCAGACCTCCAGGGATGAGGAGGCCGGGTTTGTGTGGCTAGGTGTCCCAGCAGGTGAGTCTGCCTAAGACACACGAGCTGTGAATGCTGGGAGCTTATCCTGGAGGTGTCACGAGCTCCAGGATGAGGAGGCCGGGTTTGTGCGGCTAGGTGTCCCAACAGGTCTGCCTGGGACACAGGAGCTATGAATGCTAGGAGCTCATCATGGAGGTGTTAGAGCTCCAGGATGAGGAGGCCAGGTTTGTGCGGCTAGCTGTCCCAGCAGGTGAGTCTGCCTGGGACACAGGCAAGGTAGTTTGGGTAGACCCCCAAGGGGTCCACCCCAGGCACTCTCCATTATCCAGGCCAGGTCAACCCAGTGAGACTGACATAACTTTAGTAAGATTTAAAAATTAAATATAATCAAGGAAAAAGTAAGATGGACTCAATGGGAACATCTAATGGACATAAAAAGGTACTACAAAAACCTTCCCCACTAACAGGGCCCAAAACCTAAATTTAAGAGTTTTTTTTGTTTTTGTTTAAAAAAAATGGTTTTATTACTATCTGAATTCTTTAACTCAGTGTTTTTCAACCTTTTTTGAGCCAAGGCACAGTTTTTTCATTGAAAAAATCACGAGGCACACCACCAACCAAAATTGTAAACAAAGATACCGGTACTCTGTATCCGCCTATATTAAATATATAGTTATTCTTATCAAAGTGTCTTGAATAGGAATGAAATAAACAGCTTCTCACCGCATACCAAGCACAATGGAGTCGGTGTTGTTGCGTCCCCGCCGGTAAAAGTAAATCCAAACGAAATGTAACTCTCACTGTACTGTCTTGAGCTCACGGTATCTGCCTTCTTCTGATATCCACTTATACTAGGGCCTACATCTGGGTCCGAATTTTGTCTAGGGACCAGATCGGAGTTAGTATTTTTTCTTTTCAAAAACTTTTCCATCACTGTCATAGTCTTGCTAGCAGCTATCTAGAATGCAATGCTGTCACTGCTACATGTCACGTTCATGCATCACTACTTCTCTTGTTTTAATGTGCAATGCTATGTTCCATACTGCCATCTATCTAGCGATAAGGAAATTACATGATTACACCGCTAGACACTACTACAGCACAGACACTCGAAAATGGCATATTATTAGATAATTAATTCATTCTCAAAAAATCTTTTTAGACCAGTTAAGTGAAACTGGATAATTTCCAAGGCACACCTGACGATCACTCACGGCACACTAGTGTGCCGCGGAACAGTGGTTGAAAAACACTGCTTTAACTGACATAAGAATTTTTTACAGTGTTCAATTGTTTGAAACTTCAGTCTTCAAGGGGAGGTTACCAATTAAAAACTTTTGAGGGGAATATATATGTTTTCTTCAAGAATTTTTAATATTAAAGGCTAAGGATCCAAAGGTTTCATTCCTCATTTAGAAATAAGTTTCTGAGGGGGACCAAAATTAGGTTACAACTCCCATAAAAAACTTTTTAACAGTAATCAAACATTAATTATATTATAAAACCTTAAATTCCCTTTTTATAGTAAAGGTGGTCCTCCCCTGGTTCTAAAGGCCTCAAACAGAAAAATTAAATGTAAATGGGTTTTAACTGGTAGTATTTAATGTTAAAACATGCACAAAAAAGGCTTTCTTTACTAAAATGCCCCTTACGATTTTGGCTACCTGGAAAGTTTGTCTGTTTGGCGATAATAATCACATTGTACTGTACTTGTATGTCATGTCCCATGAAACGAGCCACTTGTTATAGTTCTTCATTATTGAGGTCAAGCAGCTGACAGAGTAGCAACATGTTTCCTTAGTTTTGTTGAGCGAAGCAATTTGGAATTGCTTGCCTTGCTGTCTTCAGCAAACTTTCTCAAACAGTCACAGCCTCGGATGTTTGTCATTGTCCCAATCCTTGCGAACACAAATGGGTTTTCATCAAGCACACCAGCTTCTCTTCACATTTTTATTAATAAATCAAGTGATTCTTTGTGCGTTCTGTCAGGAGAATAGGCACTTTACGCCCTCTCTTTCCACGAGTAAGTATACAAGTAAGCCTATGACTCATTTGTTGTTCCACTGGTGAGAGAGTCTCATATATGTCCTTGTTAATTGGGCCAGTGTCTGCTCATTTGTTTCCAAGGTCAAGCGTGATGTTTCTCCTTCACACTTTTTGTTAAACATAATGATTTGTGCAAGAAGGCTTTCACTTAGCATTTTGAATGCTGTAGTATTTGCACACTTCTGCAGCTCATTTTTTTGCTTCATCCTCTTTTTTTGCAAATAATTCTGCAGTATAATATCCTCTGTCAAAGGGACACAGTCTTCTTTGTTCCATTTTCTTTGTTCCATGGTACTATGAGCATTTGCTACTACTTAGCTTGATCAAGAACTATCCAGCAGCTCCTTAAATTTCTTTGCCTTCTTCTCTGTCAAAACATCTGATGCCATTAAGCAATGTCCAATCCCAGCTTCAGTAGCCCCATTCAAAGAAAATCCAATTTTAACAGCAGTAGATGGCTTCCCATACTCTCAAGTGCTCGTTGTGTAGTCAGAAACTATTTTCTTGCAGCTTTAACGGCTACCTTGAATTTGAGGATTGTACAGATCCTTAAAACCTTTAACAGTCTTATCAAGATCTTTGGCAGCTACCAACGCCCCCAAGTTATCTCATTTTCTGAGTTATATAGACATGTTGGGATTGCTCTCGTCCTTTTTTGCAAATACTGTAATGTATTGCCATAATTACAAATCATCTCATCATTTCTGATGTTTGAGGTCACCTCATCCTGCATCATATTGTGGATTAGGTCTTGTAATCCCTTATTCGATTGACAGAATGGGTGCAGAAAGGAGGACGCTTTTTGTATTTGTTTTCTTGTACCCTTGTTTTCATGCATGGTTCCGTTCTCCTGCTCTTCAGTGCAGTAACTGCAAGTCTTCTCATGTTGCCAAAGTTCTTTTTGCCTAAACATCGCATAACCGTGTTGGCAGGGCAAATAATCTTCTATGTGTGCCTTTTTTGATAGTCGTTTCCATGTTACAATTTCACCATTTCCTGTTTCTAAAACATGTTTATTGTGTTCCCAGTCACCCTTATTGCGAAGAACTTCCAACAGCATCTTTCACCTTTTCTAAACAACGTATTTTTCAAGTCGTTTCTGCACGTCTAAATTGGGTCCCTGGCAGGTGCAGACTGAAACGATAGAAGACGTCTTTTACCGACGTCTAAAAGACGTCTACTTTCGATGTCTACTTTCAATGTCTATCTGACATGTTAATGCGGACGTATTTTCTATGTCAACTTACTATATTTAACTTATTCTAATTAGGTTATTATATTTAACTTATTTTAGTCACTTTAAATGCTGCTTGTTTCTATGCTATGCATATGAAAAGTATAATGCATCTACTTTAAAACTGCGTTGAGGCAAACAAAGCAAAGTATGTTTATAAATGTTGGCCAACTGAGAACTATGAACATGAAATGTACAATATGTACATCTTTCAATACTTAGTTAGGGCTCCTTTTGCAAAGACCATGGNTAACACAACCATTTAAAACCTCCAATAATCTTGTTGTTATCTTGAACCAAGTTTTCCATCATTTAATATCAAGGTGAGTCAAAGGAAAATCCAAATTTGTACGTTTTTATGTTTCTTTATTATTTAGTTGCAGGGGTAACAGCATAAGCACTACTTACTACAGAAAAGATTTAATCAGGTTACATGATTTGCATTTAAGAGAGTTAAGTGATTCACAGCTCACCAAAGATGTCCTCCACACGCTGGGTCTTAATGTGTTTTTAGCTTTAATTAAATTGAGTTGCAATCCAATGTATAATTTGTATAATCTTCTAAAATGTTGGTTTATTCTACAATAATCTGATTCCGATCAAATATGTTTAATCCATCCAGGTAATCTTGGTGTGTTCCAACTTGTGTTTTTATCTCCACCAGAAAACTTTGTTCCAATCCTATCAGGAAATCTTGTTGTTGTTCCACAGAAAAAACCTCCAGGTGATGCTGTTGTGCTCCAATTAAAAGTCTGCACTCCAGCAGACTGGACAAATCTTTGTTTAATCCCACATAGGAAAAGCTTGTGTTTCCAATTCTTCAGGAAAAACTTGTTTTGTAATCATCCACTTTAGGAAAAACTTGTTTTAATCCTGCTATAATCCCGTCAGGAAAGCCCGCACTTCCAGCAGACTGAATAAATCTTCGTTGTAATTCCACAGAAAAACTCCAGGTAATTCTGTCGTGTTAAAAATCCCAGTTGTAATCCATCAAAACTGTTCAGGGCTAAAAAATCTGGTAATCCTCCCAGGCAAAATCAATTATTCCTCAAAAGTGTTATCCATTCAAAGATATTGTAATCCATTCAGTTGTTCTGCGATGCTGATGAGCAAGGCCTTCAAAGCAGGCCTGAGGTTAAAATTAGAACATCGTGTTCTCCTGGCTTTTCATCCAAGGTCAGTCAGCTTCTAGCTGGCAGGTCTCACTCCGTGGTCAGACCGGGTAACCCGAAAACAATAACTGACTTTCCAATCCTGCAAAATCAGCTTTAATCCATCAAAGACTTTCCAATCCTGCAAAATCAGCTTTAATCCATCAAAGATTGTTTTCCAAACATTCAGCTTGCTGCAGTCTGATCTCTCGACGCACAAAACTTCTCTTTAAACTTTTCCAGATTTAAAATCAATCAGCTCTCCGAATGCAGGCATTAATCCAAGTCTTCTTTCCACAATATAATTCTTCAAGGTCTTCCAACATCTGCTCTGCGGTACTGACAACCAGGGCGTCAGAAGCGGTGTTCCCTTAGCTTAAACAAGCTGATAAGCCAGGACCCGTCAGAGCAGATCCCAATGCCGCAAAAACACTTCTTTCGTCCTGGAGTAAACTCTTTTTGAATCAATCCAATCTTCTTAAAGTATCCAGCAAATTCAACTAATTCCTCATGACTTCAGCATCTTCAACCAGTTGTATTCCATAATTAATGTTGAATCTTATCCAGAAATGTTGTTTTGTTCCACAAAAATATTTCCAGATCAGGAAAAACAGTATTCCACAAACAAAGCAGCTTTTAATCCATCATTGCTCATTCGAGCTGACGGGAATTCCCCAACAGCAGAGCGGAGATAAAAAGTACACTGTGTCCCACAAACATAAACAGCCTGTCAGCGCTCGGTTCTTCTAAAATTCATCAAATTTTTCACCAACCAAAGTTATCCTTGTAACTGATTTTCTGTTTTCAGATAGTAGCAGTCTTGTTGCTTGTTATACTATATTTAATATAATTTTAATGCTCTGGACAAGAATGGGAATATTTCCTTACCTTCTGTTCGGCAAATCCACAGGGGCTATTTACCAAAGGCAAGGAAAAAATACCTCAATCCTGAATCAAGATTTGAGGCTATATTCCAGCTCTGTAATTAATCCAATTTTTGAAGAAGAATAGCAAGGGATCCAGGCTGAAGCAAAAATATCTCCTTTTTTGTCCAAGGAGAGTCTTTTTAGAATATTCTATCTTCTTCTTTAGTTCCAGAGCGTCCGTCTTTGTCCAGTAATCCAAATGGTCTTCAAAAAATCTTCAGCCCCTTTCTCCTCTCAGACAGCCTTATTTATAGTCAAGAAAAGGGTTTGACCCCCACTATTCTAGACAACCATGTCATTTTCCTGTTTTTTCATTGGTCAGTGATGAGGCAACTTTCCCAGCCTTCACCGGACTGGTGACATAATGTCTCTCCAGCTGTCACCCTCCCTTCACCAGAGAATGACCCAATGCCATCTGTCATCTGGCAAAGTTCCAACTTCTTCAGTCAGAAGAAATTTTCAACTTTCACCCAGATTTACTCAAACTGTGGAAAAACACTCTTTTAACGTGCTATGTAATGTTCAAAACTATATTTTTCAACCCTCAGCAGTGAAGCATCCTTTAGTTTGCTGTGAATCATAAAAGAAAACATAAAATAACATACATTTTACTTCTCAATACATAATTCTGCATATTCAGTCAATCACTTAACATCCAGAAAACATTTTGCTTCAATAGAATTCTGTTTCACAAAAGTTCACATTCCCATCTGAAGCTTTTCACTTTTCTTTTGAACCAAGGCCTGACTTTCTCCTGTGTCTCAGCTGTGTTTAAGATAAGAGACCGTGCTCCTCACACTAAAATGTATGTGTGTGTGTGTGGGTGCGTGTGCTCGTGTGCGCGTGTGTGTGTGTGTGTGCGTTAGAGCCTCTGTGTCTGGCTGCTGTAGCATGGTTCAAAAATGCTCATTCAAAGATTACATTTTATTTTAATTATCTTTGTTTCAAATGCTTTAAAAACTCTTTTCATTTTTAACAGGCCTTAAATCACAGAGCTCTGTTTTAAGCGGCCTTCAGCTCATCTAACCAAGTGTTCTTTTTATTTATTTTGGGGAGTTCTGTATGACAACACAGCAAAACCGACAGCGGAAAGGTCTCCCTCTGCAACCTTCTGGCGTTCTTACTTGACCTAATTCTGTTCAGGCCTCCTCCTGGGCCTGAGTGAGCATGCATATATGACCTTTGCTGTGCGTGTGTTAATGTGAGGCCTGACTCAATCTTATATTTCTTATAGCACAGGGTTAACTGAACACACAACAACTCAAAGACAGTTTACTAAAATACAACCAAAGCCTAAAAATAAAAAACATATGAGTTTAAAATGCCATATAAATTAAACTAATCTAGGGTCAAACACCAAGGGATAAAAAGTGTACCACACTCTGCTCTCAGCCCTGTGCCAAAGGCAACTTACCATGTGTGTGTATATGTGTTGTAAAGATTTTTGTAGCAGTATAAGTCTGTTTTCAACCTAAAAGTCCTACATATTTTGATATTATTAGATTGACAGAATGGAAGCAGAAAGGAGGCCACTTTTTGTATTCGTTTTCTTATACCCTTCTTGTTTTCATGCATGGTTCCGCTCTCCTGCTCTTCAGTGCAGTTCCTGCAAGTCTTCTCATGTCGCCAAAGTTCTTTTTGCCTAAACATCGCATAACAGTGTTGGCAGGATAAATAATCTTCTATGTGTGCCTTTTTTGATAGTCGTTTCCATGTTACAATTTCATCATTTCCTGTTTCTAAAACATGTTTATTGTGTTCTCAGTCATCCTTATTGTGAAGAACTTCCAACAGCATCTTTCACATTTTGGAGCCAGTTGGAAAGCTGAAAGCATAAGCGACCTCTGACTCATCCACATGTTTGCACTCCAGATGTCGTGCCATCTTTAATTTGGCCTGTAATTGCAATACAAACAAAAGTTTGAATAGAACCATGACTCCAGTTTTATCTGTAAGATGTCAGAGTTTGTGTAACTTGTCAAACTCCACCTCTTTCTGCAATAAATATTCGGTGAGGTCTAGCACAATTCAGATTTGTGCTGGAAATGTGTTTTGAGACCAAACTGAAGTTTCAGAAGTGCATTAAAAGCATATCCCCTTTGCAAAGTTCATGATTTGTGTCTAACTCATTTCTTATTTCTTCTTGTGTGGTTTTATTAAGGTGACAGGTGTTTAAAATCCCTATCATTATTTGGTGCCGAAACGACCAGTTCCTCCCCATACCTGCTCCTGATGTACTCCAAACGGAGCACGCTGCGAAGGCCCATACGCACGGTAAATATGATAAAGTCCAGTTGGTATCGCTCTGGCCAGCATCTTCTGTCCGTTGGAGCTATCAGGATCTGATTGGCGGAGATTTCCAGATACCACACAGGTCAACAAGAGAGTGAGTGTGAATAAGTGTTTGTTGATACGTCGTTTTTAAAGGGGACCTCAGATGTATTTTTTAAATTTTTATGGTATTTCTGTGGGATATCCAGACCCTATTCCTTCAATTTAATGCACAAAATAATTATTAGATAATCAATTATACCCTTTTTAATTCTGCCATTTTTAACTTTCGTTTTGAACGACCGGTTTCTGATACAAGTTCTGAAGTCCACGCCCTTCAAAGATCTGTTTACGCCCTCTGTAACAGCCAGTATCTGTAATGTGTTGTTGTTTTAAAATTAGCTCTTTTTTTATTACTCATTTGACTTACTGTTAGTGCTAGCTTAAGATAACTTACCGAAACCCGTCTGAGCGCGCCGCAATTTGCTGCTCCTTTTAGCATGAGACCACCCGAATCCGATGCTAATGTTAGCTTGTTCCTCTTCCGGTGTTCGCCAGCTCCGCTCGTTGCACGCGGAGATTTTGGGAGTTATCGCTGTTCCAGTCAAGACAACACAAAGTTCACCAAGTGTCTCCCGTAAATTAATCCGTAAGGAGAAGGTCCTCGCTGCTGCGAGGCTGCTGCAAGGCTGCAACGAGGCTGTACAATTGAAGCTCCGCTCCATCCGCCAGAAGCAGTGTCCCGTTGCCGCCGGTCCCTATGCCGGGAGTCCGCTCGTTTAATTTTTGCCGGCTGCGCGTTGGGAGCGATCGCAAATACACTAAAAATTGAACTAAAACATAAAAATAACAATTATACTTTATTTATAAAGCCATTTAAAAAACCACAGCTGCAACAAAGTGCTGTACACATGAAATTAAGAACATATAAACAAAAGATGAGATGAAATCATGAAAAACAACAGTCATGTGTTTAATACAGAAGTGGGTTGAGCCTAACCAGGGGTTGCTAGGTGAGGGGCTGGACTCAGGTTTGAGGTGATTGGCTACGGCTTGTGACGTCAATAACTGCAGGAAGTGTGAATCCAGGTGTATTTATCAAAAATAAATAAATCTACTTAGAGTAAATAAACCACTGGGTGCATTTTTTTGGCACAAGGACTGTTTTTTTATGAAGTAAATACCCAAAGTTGAGTAAAAAAAACATTAAAAAGTGAATTTTGCATCTGTGGTCCCCTTTAAAAGAGTTTTGAGTACATTTTGAACTAGTTCAGAGCTAGATCCGGACTTTCTATTTTTTAAAGTGAGGCGTGTGTTTTCAAAAGCTAAGCGGATGTTGCGCGTCGTTAGCTGCACAGCCAAGAACTTTTGCTATTTTTGTGAGGCAGATCATTTTAAGTCAAGGCTCAAAATGGACATTTTTGTGAGGCTGATCTACCAAGACTTTTATTGAACAGTATAAGTGGGAGCCAGCAGTCAAAATAGGACACTATTTCTTAGACGCGTCGTTTGGAAAATATGTATACGTCGTTTTGAAGTTGTTTCTGTCTGTGAGCAGCTTTGCTCCTCTCTGTGAATGCTTGCATGTGCTTATCTCTGTGTATGTGTCTCTGTGGGCAGTTTTGGCCCCCGCCTTTGTGAACATGTCTTTCCCTCTCATCTCTCCCCTTTGTGTGTGTGTGATAGTGTGATTTTAAGCTACATGTATTAAGAAAAACATTGAAAAAAGTATAAAATACCAATCATAGGTAGCAACCGTTGAGTTAAAACTAAAACCAGATATTTGAAAATTTATATTTATTTACTTACAAGATAAGAACTGTGCTGACAAAGAGGTAGATAATACAACGAATAAAAAAAAGAGCACAGGAGATGAAGTTACTACTTTTAAAACAGATTTTTATTTAAATAACTTTACAAACCAAATCTAAAAAAGCTAAGTCTGGTCCTCTGGACATTCAAAAGATAAAACAAAGCAAAAACTTTTTCTTTTTTCTTTTTTTTTTGAATGTCCAGAGGACCAGACTTAGCTTTTTTAGGTTTTTCTACCTGGATTATTGAGCATGCATCAGAGTATTTACAAACCAAAAACTTGATAATGCCTTGCTTGAAGCTTGTCGTTTTCCTAAAAACACAGAAAAACAAATAGGTTACACTCTTATTCAGCATTATTTAAAGCTCTGTTTGAAAAGGATTGATTGCAAACAATTACCATTTTATTTTTCTGCTATTAAGAAATTATTAAAAAAGGATAAATTCATCTCTGAAACACATCAGTGATTTGCTGGTCAGTAGAAAAGGTTAAAGAGGAACTAAATGCAAATTTAACTTATTTTAGCTGATAAACTCCCTAGAATGTGTTTAAAAGATTTCATAGCACTATGTCTGTGTTAATTTTCATGTAATTGTTCGTATTTGTTTAAATCGGCAATATTTGGTCTAAAAACGTGTTTACGGTAGCCCTATGGGTTGAACAGAGGTTATTACACCTTAATTTTCTTGTTGGTCTAGGATTCGCAAAGTGACGTGTTTTCGCAAGCTTTCGTCACGAACTTGGATCAAGCAGAGCCAATCCCCTGCGGAGATGAGACGGTCCTCACTGCAGTTCATACCTTATATGGAAGTGGTAATATTTCACTCCTGAAAAGCTCTGCAACAAAGCATATTATAGTTTTCGGAATGGCATTAGTTATTTGTGTATTTTAACTTATTTATTTTAAAAACATCCACATGTTTATTCTTGTTGCTTGGTTTATGTTGTTGGCTAAAGTTTTAGTTTGTTTTAGGTTGTTTGCTGGAGGAAGCGTGAAGGTAGCAAAAAACCCCACTTCCTCGCCCCTTGTCTCTCAACACACCCATTTTGAGGGAGATTTTTGAATTTGCCGGATAAGCGGAAGAAAATGGATGGATGGATGGATTTTTGAATTTGCTTCGGGGGCGGAGTTAAAGCTCCACAGGGCATTTAGTTCTCCTTTAATAAAAACTTTTAGTTAAATATAAAATAAAGGTGGTCGTGAGATGGAGTGAGTCGCACTTGCCAGTGCTCCGGGTAAAATTTATTTTATAGTACCACCAAGCCCTCTATATGTAATATTTTTTGCCTATCATCACGCACACAACTTCCATTAAGCATCTCTTTTGAAGATTTTGGATTAAAAAAATGTCTCAGAGGTCGGCAAGATCGAAGAAGGACTCCGAGAAGGATGACGCTGGCCTAACCCTCGAGGCAATTACCTCGCTGCTGGAGGAGCACCGCGCTGCACTGTCAGCTGGGTTTAAACAAACTTTTCACCAGCTGGATCTCAAATTGGACCAAACTCGGCTCGCGGTGGAGGAACACGGCCAGCGTGTGTCATCACTGGAACTTGTCACTAACGACCTGAGCCAGCGCATGTCGGAGGTGGAAAACACCTGCTCAACTCTCCAGGAGGAAAACACCAGACTAAGATCTAAACTGGCAGATTTACAAATTCGAAGCAGACGGCAGAATATTCGTGTGCTGGGTTTACCGGAATCTATTGAAAGCGGACGTCCCACAGACTTCTTCTCCAACCTGCTGTGTGACATCTACGGGCCAGTGGCGGCTGGTGATTTTTTTTTATGGGGGGGCGCAATAAAAAAAATTTTAAGCATGTGTAGAAGTATGCATAATTATGTTTGTATACTGTAAAGTAAGTTTGTTCATGTTTTTATTTGTATATATCAGTTGTATCCATTTGTATAACACTATTATTAATAAAACATGGTTCATCTTCACCTTGTTTGAGGCATCAGTGTGAAAAGAGAATGGGAGTGTTCTGCTTCCACTTTTCAATTTTTGGACAACTTCTATCATATTCTGTTATAATTATTTTAGTAATACAAGTTCATAATGTAAATAGAATTGTGAGGGTCCAGACTTAAATAAGGACAAAGGTGTTCAAAAATCCACCAAATAATTCAATTTAATAGTTCCAAAAATAAACTAACAAATAATTAAATTTCTGTGAGAGTTCTACTGGCTGCAGCTCCTACCCAAGATGGCCGCCAATTACCACAGCTGCCGGTCATCTCCCTGAAGAGACCTTCAACTATATAAGGCTGCAGTCAAGTTCTACTCTTCGCTGGGGCATTGAGCTATTTATGGTATTTATGCTCTCAGCCTGTTTGTTTCCTCAAAAAGAGTTTCTAACCTTGTTCTCTGTGCCTCCAGTTCTCCTGTGTTCGTGGATCCCTTTCTGTTCTGGCTCGCCTTGGGTTCAGTTCCTGGTCCTCGTGCCTGATCCTCCAAGCCATCCATCTGTGGAGTGGAACTGGTTCACCATCCTCTGGACTCACTTGGATTCACTCTCATGCTCTACTCAAACCATCCAACCTGTAAGAGGAAAAACATCACGAATAATCAAAGGACCACTCTTATTCCAATCCATCTGACATCCTGTTTGTTTCTCAGGAGCTCCAGAGGATCACCTGTAAATAGTCACCTGCACAAAATAAACACTGTTTAATTTTCTATCTTGTGGAGTCTTGTCTCGTTCCGGGTCTCGTACCAATCTGGGTTTACTGAAATCATTACAATTTCAATGAAAAATAAATCAAAAGATAATAACAAATTTGGGCCCAACTTAAACAGGTCAACTCAAGTCTAACAAGGAGGAATGATTCCAGATTAGATTTTAAATAACTGATTTATGGGGAAGAAAATAAATAAAGAAATAAAGATAAAAAAAAAAACTGCCAAATCTTCATGCGACCAGTTCGCTGTGGCGACCCCTAACGCAGGGAAAAAAGCCAAAAAAAAAAAAAAAAAAAAAAAAAATGGGGAAGAAAAATGATTTATTTGACTGTGATCCACCTGATGAGCTCCACTTATACTTAAGGCTGCAGTCAAGTACTCTTCGCTGGAGCATTGATGCCTACTCATGGTATTTATGCTTCTAGCCAGTTTGTGAGTACAGTACTTTGAGAGACACTTACTTTGTTTTTTGTTGTGTTTCCAGTCCTCGTTTCCATCTTGGTCCTGGGACCAGTTCTCACCCACAATGGATTCCACCATGGAGAATCAGCTAGAAGATATGCACCACCCATGGCCTTATTAAAAAAAATATTGAAAGATTATTGAAAGACTATTCAGTACAGCAGGACAGATTCTCTCTCCCAAAAGAGACAGACTGGACAAAAATAATCTTCTGAACTTGAACAATAAATTATTGCTGCAATATTAAAATGTGTCAGTTCATGGATGGGACGTTAGGAGACAAGAAATGTTTCCAAATGACTCAACACTTGGGTCCAAGTTTTGCAAATGGTGTCAGGAAGTTAAAATATTGTTCACTATTGACCCATTACAAGGTTGACTAGACAGTATTTTAATCAGAGTTGATGACAAACTGGAGTTGAAGTGATCAATGTCTATTCCTTTGTTAGGTCTAATGCTCCTTTTTTCATCAGACAACTTTTACTTCAATGTTTTTACTGGTTTTATTTTGTGTTAAATAAAAAAATTCAGAGGTATAATCATTCCTCTTTCTTATTTTATTTAATGACATTTAACCTGCAGGTCATCCCTGAAATTCTGACGCACACAGAATCACAAGCCCAAGTGTGAACGGTGTCACACAATAAAATCATGCACTATCTGCAGCATTGTTCTTTAAACTGGAACAACACTTTTAAAGTATTACAGAAAATATACATACAGTACGCACACTTAATGATACTGTAGGCCATTGCATTAGGTAATACATTCAGCAAGTACTTTTACTTTAATACTTTAAGTATTTTTAAAAGCAAATACTTCTTTACTTTTACTTAAGTAAAAACATTAATGTGGTACTTCTACTTACACTAGAGTACATTTTTGTCTGTTTATTTGTACTTTTACTTAAGTACAGTGTTTGAGTACTTTCTCCTCCACCACTGCTTTTAACTAGCATTTTGATACTTTCAGCAAAAAAATTGCTACTTTTAGTGTTTTGCTACTCATCAATATTTTCCTCTTTTTGCTGAAGCTTAGCAGTTTAAAGCATCTGTCTTGTAGCTACTGTCAGGAGATGTGGCAGAGTGAAGAAATATGTTTATAAAAAATGTTACATACTGAACCTTTAACACAGACACTGACGAGTAAAACAGTTCATGACATGAGCTGAAGATGGACAGACAGGAGTCGTCTTCAGACATTCGGGTTTATAATAACTAGCAACTTTTATAATGTTGTACAATACACCACAGATAAGCACAGCTTGTAGCTAGCTACTGTTGGAGAGACAGCAAGCCCTTGCTGTACTGTTGACTGACCGCAACACAACACACCACGTCATGCACACAGAGATCAGCTCAAACTTTGCTCATGTAGCGATTCATTAAACTCACTTAATATTACTTGCTTACCTGTGTAGAAAGGCACCATTAATAATTACTGCTGTTCAACGTCGCTAGTTGTCCGTGTGATCAGGTCTGACTGTAGGCGTGTTTCCATCAAGGTTTCTAGGTGCGCATTATGAAGCATCGCATCAGAAAAGCTAAATGGAAACGGCATAATTCGAGTTAACTTCCTCTAAGTCGCTCTAAAGTTTATACGCTCGCTTGAGGTAGTTTTTGGGGAGTCGATTCAGAGCTGAGTCGGCTAAACGACAGATGGAAACAGATTAGCCGACTCAGTTCTGCCGCAGCGAACATTCACGTCACGTGACTGATCAGCTGTTTCCGCTCCGGACAACATGTAACATCGCTAAAACTAGTTGGCATGACAGAATAAATACAACTTGCCCGATAGCAACACATACCTGAAATATTCTCTCCATTTTGCCGAGATGTCTGTTTTCAAACGCTACTTCCTGTTTACTGTGGAAGTGCGTAACGCTGACGTCTGACGTATGGCGCTGACGTGTGACGTAATGACGCTGACGTCTGACGTAGAGACGCTTTGCGTGGCATTGCAGATGCGCTTCAAGCCAGTTTAATGGAAACACTTCTGATCCTCATAATTTTAATTTACATTTTAGCGAAATTTTCTAAAATTCGCTCAAAAATCGAATTTAAATTGGATGGAAACATAGCTA